>KV751377.1:3704717-3727665 GCA_001698575.1 Mola mola | reverse complement strand
GATGTGCTGCAGCCGCTTCTCCTCCTGTATTCTTAGCAAACTGTCAAAGAGCCACTTTGAGCTCCACATCAGATGCTTTCACCAAAACAGCCCAAACTGACAGGCGGCTGAATCTATTTGTAGAGGAGCTCTGAGCGGCGTCCTGCTTCAGCACCAGACACGAGCTGATTAATGAACCCACGCTGTAACACACGTAGCAGCCACGAGGCGTGACAGGAGGTCATCCTCAGATTTCCCTCGTGCTGTTTTATTGAATTCCTCACGTCCGCACGTCGAGCTTCTTTCATCCCCACTTCTGAGCCCAGAGCAGCGCTCATTAACACATATGTGACAGCCCGAGAACGCCGTCCACCACTAAGTCCTCTCCTGATCACCGCTGCTCCTTCGGGCAGGAAGAGCGAGTCGGCGGCACCAAAGTCGCATCTGATGTTTAATGCAAAAGGCAACGATTTCAGTGGCCCCGTCCGATGCTTTCGCTCCCTGGCCGGCAGGGTGCGCTCTCAGGCACCGGCACATCGGCCGGCTTCTGAGTCCTGGAGAGTTTTCCACGACGCAGGCCTCATCGGCACCGAAACATCTTATGAGATGAAGGCAAAAAGGGAAAACCTGCCTCCTGCAGGATCACGTGTGCAGCGAGTTCACCCGAGCTCAGGGAGAAAATGACAGGCAGCAAGGTGGGTTTTTTCATGGAAAAGTACTGCAGGAACATCAGACTGCAGCTGTCAAGACAGCAGCTCAGGCCTGACAGCCACAGAGGAGCAGAAAAACGGAAGGTGGGCTGAGCACTGGAAATGCTGTCAGATAAACTCAACTTTAAACTGTATATTATATATATACGTAGATACACACAATTATTACCAAGCAAGAAACAGAAATACTCAAGGAAATACGCCATGAAAGTATAAAATCTCCTGATCAATTTGCATTTCATTTGATCCAGACTGGATTCATAGTAATGAAGATTTGGCTGAAAATATTATAGACAATTCTGATGTCAGAAAATGCTGAAAATCTCATGAGCAGCAGATATCGACTAATGTGCAAAATTGAAGATTCAGCCTCAACTTGTTTTTTCAGGGATATAAATATACTGTAAACGATGACATTCAGCCAACATGGCGTCCAACCGGAGCCGTCTTCCCTGAGTGCTAACTAAACGGCTGCTGAGGGCCCCAACAATAATGCTTCATATGCCACAGTGAGTGAACCACGATGAACTGAAGCCTTTGGTTGTAACTGTAAAACGACATAAATGTTTCTATTCCAAATCATATTATATTCATACATACTCGCCTTTGCATTCGATTATAATTGATTTTAGCAACAAATTAATGAATAACTAGCTGTGAAAGTAGAAGTTTAGGAAAAATAATGGCAAGCAAGTATTCAGATAACTTTTTGTACAATTTACTTAAAAAAATAAGTTAAGTAACGTATGTTGTGCATTGATGTATAAATGTATACGTGAGCAAACGCTCACATTTCTCTGTGTTATTGTAACATAAATCCCATAAATTATCAGATTAAGAAACCGTAATTCCTCCTTCAAAAATCTAATATGTTGAATCGAATATCAATGTTCTTTTTCTACTATCAGGCAAAAATTATCAAGCACTATTTATTTCATATTATTCCATATATAAATATCAACTAGAAAACTGCTATAGGTAATAACTGACACGGAAACACTGCCGTCTAGTGGCTGAATGCAGTCATTGCGCAGATCGCAACAGATCGGTAATCGCTCAGGTGAGATTGTATTTTATCCATCCATCCATTTTCTACCGCTTATCCTGTTAGGGGTCACGGGGGGGCTGGAGCCTATCTCAGCATCTTGGGGCGAAGGCGGGGTCTCCCTGGACAAGTCGCCAGTTCATCGCAGGGCTGACATATAGACACAAACAACCATCCACACTCACATTCACGCCTACGGACAATTTAGAGTCACCAATTAACTACTAACCCCCAGTTTGCATGTTTTTGGACTGTGGGAGGAAGCCGGAGAACCTGGAGAGAACCCACGCAGACACAGGGAGAACATACAAACTCCACACACAAACGCCCTGACCCGGGAATCGAACCCAGGACTTTTTTGCTGTGAGGCGACAGTGCTAACCACTGCACCACTGTATTTTATGAAAATCAAATTCTTTCCAGACTCTCAGGGGCCAGATTTTGGTCCGAAACTGCAGGTTTACGGAGGAATCTGCAGTCACAACAGCGTAAACCTCCACCAGGACCCAAAAACCACCTTAAAGCAAACTTCCAAAAGAGTTACGCAACAATGTTTAACAGGTTGTTCCTTGGCCCATTCCTCGTCCTCCCACCAAGTTTGGTTGAAATCCCTCCAGTGGTTTTTGGTAACCTAACAATCTAAACAACAACAATCCTGCTAACAATCCCAGCAACAGACGGGTGAAAACGGGGGAGGGGGTTCTGTACTTGTGGAATCCACTTGAATTTTAAAACCAAATATTGTATTTCCTGTTATGGTCTGGCACTCCAGCTACCATCAACCTCATGGTTACACAGAGTCTCTGTGTAACCAGATGGAAGTGTGGAGTGTGTGAGTCACCATCATTTCTTCGCCGAGCCTTGGCGAAGGATGAGCGGGTCGGCTAAGTGCCTCTCGGGGGGGACATTTCTCTGAATTGTTGCCCTCTGGATATGAAGGAGAGACGAGGCCGACTCTTCATCTGCCCCTGCGGGAGGCGACTCGCTCCAGATGTCTGAACAGCAGGACCAGCAATACACACACACACGTGTGTGAGCAAACAGCAACCGTGTCAGGACCAAAACGTCAAATCTGAACTTGAGGACTTTTCACACCGATCGCAGACTTTGGTCCCAAAACCAGACACTTGCAAAAAAACGCTTTAACGAGCTCTTATTCACGCATACACGCGGATGGAACATTCGCGCAGGGCAAAAATATTCAGACAGACCTCGATTTAAGCTAAACTACACGCTGAGACCAATGAAATCCTTAGTTTCAGCTGATGGCACTTCCAGGCCAAAACAGAGGAAAATCTCATCAATTTGGTACCACAGCCTCCAATTTTTGGACCTAAACTCCACAACAAGTACGTGAACAGTCATTTCGTCAGATTACCAGGAAGCTGGACTGGGGGGGGTCAGCACCTCCACGGTCACCTGAAGATTTCGCCCGAACCGGCCGTGATGCAGCCGTGGAACTCACGTAAATCCAGACAAGAACATGGATGGGTTCACTTTTCTCTGCAGTGCATTTTTATTACACATGTTAATTATTGTATAGCCTGCAGAACTTAGTAGAGTAGTAACTTAATGCATCAGTTTGTAAAAACTGAAACAAAATTAGAGCACGAAGCCTGACTCCTTTCCCACCGCCAGGAAAACAAGCCACACATCGTTAACCTCACACCCGTGTCGATCCGTTTTGGACCTTTTTCTAAATTATGCAGTACACACACATCTAGCAGAACTGATCCTCCGTTGAATCATTTATTTATTCCATTTCTTCACCAACCTAAAAAAGGTGAGTTACCCAGTTAAACAATTTATCTTCACTTTGCTCTTTTTTTCCACTCACGGTTTGAAAAGTTCTGTGGTGGAGACCTTTAATCTCATCTCTCCGCCTTTGTGGATGAGGATTTTTGTTCCCCACGTGCATCAGTGTCTGTCCTCTGGGCTCTGTGCGACCCGGCTCGAGCGCGGAGTTAAAACCTTTGCTGGCCTCGTATCCGGCGAGCAGTTTTATCACTAACTTCTCTTTGTCTCCTCTATCAGTGGTGCTGTCAGACCTCATGTTTTCAGTTCAGGACGGCCGGCAGAAGGGAAGTGCTCTCTAAAGCGTTGCCTTCATCAATACGTTAATAAAAAAAATCAAATTCCCGCCTAATTCAGACATTATTATAACACAAATGATACTCCCTCTTTGTTTGACACAGGCAACAGCTGAATGTTCTCTCCTCCAACATGGCGGTAGGTTTCCCGACACCTCAGGCGACCTCCGTCCAGGCCGCCTTTAATCAGCTCACAAGCTCTGATTAACCTCTGATGGAACATTTACGGGTATCTGAGAGATATTCTGATCAAAATTAGTTTGCCTTCATCAATACGTTAATAAAAAAAAAATCAAATTCCCGCCTAATTCAGACATTATTATAACACAAATGATACTCCCTCTTTGTTTGACACAGGCAACAGCTGAATGTTCTCTCCTCCAACATGGCGGTAGGTTTCCCGACACCTCAGGCGACCTCCGTCCAGGCCGCCTTTAATCAGCTCACAAGCTCTGATTCACCGCTTTTAATGAGGACGACATCCTGACCATAAATCCGGGGATAATTATGTAATGGGACATGATTAGCATGTAATGCAGCGCCGCTGTCATCGCGCTGCCCCCGGACATCGTGAGGCAGAATAAAGAAAGAAGAAGATGATCTCTCCAAGCACATTTTAAAGCCAGCGTCAGCGTGGCGACATACAAGCTTTACTGGTGCTGGAAACATGTCCAAAACCCACAGAAACAAACAAACAAACAAACAAACATGTGTTACTACTTCGTCTTCCTTCTGCAGCTCTGACCTCTGACTCAGTTCTTATTATGTATCTGATGCGACGAAAAGGGGGAAAAACAATGTCAGCATGGTCATCAATGCTTTGGCTTTTGGCGGCCATCTTTCTTTAGGTCAACGGGATGTCAACGGATTGTGGGACTTCCTCTTAAAGGTGGACATCATCCACAAGGCGTGGATGAAGGGGCTCGATCTGGGTCTGAACCCGGGTCCTGACATTTACCAACAGTCTAATAAATTACGGCTCCAAGTTCCAAGTGGAAAGGCTCAAAACGCCTGACGTGGAGGAAACTCCTCCATCTACTACTGAGACAGCGGGAGGCTTCGTTTCACGCAGGCATGTGATGATGAGAGGGAGGGCTGAGGAAGCTTCCATCAAATGATCAAATCTGTGAAGGGAGCTCTCGATGAGCGCCGGTAGGCTGAGCGTCTCTTTACTGCTTTTGTTGTCAACAGACGGTGTTTACGTGATGCAAAGTGTACAAATATGAACCTTCACCTCTCCAGGTGTATGTGGATGCTCCAACACAGCTAACGTTAGCCATTATTCATCAAGCTCGAAGGTAATAAAACATCTACTTTCTTTTCATGTTATTGGTCCATTGTTGATAATCTATTCTGAACATTCTTCAGTATCAAAGCGGCTTTGCAAATGTCATCAGCTGCAATGTAGAGACGGGCTAACTGTGTGTTTTTAAACATTATTTTTCATGTTTCTCCCCCACACTGACAAATTTAGGTATCAAGAGCATTTACTGTAGTTTATAATGTAAAAAGATGATCGTCTACATGTAAAATACTGTAATCTTCATAACTATGTTACAGCTAGTTTGTAATCAAAACGTGAGGTCTGTATTTAACCTCAGAATAATCAGTTTGTATAAACATGGGTGCGGGTCTCCTGTTCACTGAAAGCACCACGTTACCAGCACAAAAAACACATTTGTGTATCAGAGTGGCAGCTGGAATAAACCAACGAAGGAGGAGGAGTTTGTTGTTTGCAGTCTGCGGGTAGTTTGTCACGAGTTTAACTATGTTACGCTAAATGCTCGTAAATTTACAAGAAATGTCCTAAACCTGACATTATTTTTATACAATATTAGCCTTGTTGCTATGCTTTTTAATTACTGAGTATTTCAGCTATTTGTCATATTTGTAATTTGAGGTACTTTTATCAGAGGAAACAGAATCCAGTGAGCTTCTCCACAAACACAGAGTGAACACGAGGCTACAACACAAAACCCATGATACACGGTCCTGTTCTCAGGGGAGATGAGACGGACAGAGAGGAGAAAACTGGGTGAGTTACAGCCTTTGTCTGCACTGTTTGTCCTCCAAGTGGCCTCCTCATCCGTCACCAGCCCAGCAAGGCACCGACGCTGAGGACTGCAGATTTTTTAGAAGATAAATCACTCCGACCATGAGACCGACTCGCCTCACGGTCTGGAAAAGCAGGCGGTCGCGGTGCCTGGTTACCATGGCAACCTGTCTGTTGCATACCTGGGGCATAAATACAAAATTCCCTAACGTGTGTCTGACACGGTTACATGGAGAGAGAGCACAAGTACAAGACGTTAAACCCCTAAAAACGGCACCTGTTCCCTCCCCGTCATTAAAAACGCCAGAAGATGTCTCCTCGGTCCATTCGCAGCACATCACACGTGCGCATGGTCAACACTCGCTAAGGAATGTCCTTCAAACGATTTGTGATGTCACAGATCCTGCTCATAGGCCCCGCCTCTTCAAATCAGGTTTTCACTCACAGAAAATGTGAACTTTCCAAACAGGTTCTGAGATTCTATAAGTCTACATGTGCATACAGAAAATACTTTGGTTTAGTGACAGTGAGGTTCCTGCTCCACTACACCCAGCGGCGCTCCTCCTCCTCCTCTCTGCCAGTTATTATCAGAAAGCTACAAAGCTTCGTTCTCCTCCATCCCCGGCTGCTCTTCGCCCTGTTTGATTAAAACTGTGACAAAATAAAGGGGGGGCGCTTCAATTTCAGTCATGACGCTCGTTTTCAGCAGCACTCAGTAAGAGAGGGCGGAGCCTCGAAGGCGGATGTGCTAGCGTCACCGCTGCCGTCAGATCGCCGCCTACCCTCTCTGCCCTCCATTTCCTCTGAACAGGTGAGCGTCCGGGACATCGACACGTTTAAATCGGGTTTCAGTGGACAAAAAAACCCAAAAGCAGCCGGCATGTTGTGGCCAGGAAAAGTCTGTGACATGCCAACCATGACAAACCCGGCGTGATGTCAGTGCTCGCAGGGAGCGCAGAAGTTCCACGTGTGTTCCACCTCGGCCGGCGCACAAAACATGGCCGACGTCACCCATCCGCCATCTGCCCGAGCGAACCTGAGCCGTATCCCGTCAGTGTCACCACATCGGATCGTAAGGATCTGAGTTAAATCCCTCCGGCTAACACGCCGGACGGACGTTAAACAGAAAACTAATGATCACGTTTTCAGTCGGAGAGTAGCCTGGAGGCGACTTTAAGTAACCTTAAAGTTTTTTTTACGCAGAGATTCTGCAATAACATCACAACAAAGTCCCCTCAGCTATGCCGTCTTCGTTTATTTACACACAACACTAACACGACATCATAACTCCGCCCCCACAGGCTGATTTTAGACAGCGGGCGAGCCAGCGTTCCGCGGTGAGACAGGAGTGTGACACGGCCGCGTAGGAGTCTAGTGTGACGTTTCACCTTCCTGACGAGCAGCACTTTCTAAAGAACAAATAACATATGTTATTAAACAACGTAATATGTTTCCTCAATCCGTAAACATTCCCTGTTGTTCTCCTGGTCTGAGTTAGCGGCTAACTGCTGCTAGCTGCTTTTAAGTCTCCCAATCTTTTTCTCATTGTTCCGCCTCTCCGTCTCGACGGTTGATTGGCGCTGTTCGTACCTCTGGTATCGCCTCCCTGACGCTCACACGGAACAGTGAAATCAAACACTGGCTCCGGGGGAGACGAGGAGCGTTCACTTAGCTGCAGTCTGCAACCTCAACACTAGATGCCACCAAACACACTGGATGTTTAAACCTGGACTTCAGCTTCTGGTTCAGCTGATCACGACCACAGAAGTAATTATAGAGTAACGTCAGTAGAAACCAACAAAGGTCCTGTGGCTAAATTTTGCGTCATTATTTGACCTACGGGATGTTTATGGGAAGTTTTATATAATCACGAGTGCCGTTAGTGTATCGAACCAAATTAGATTGTTGTGTATTTACAGTAAAACGTCCTTCAGGTTACTTTTATAAACACAAATACAGGCAAGGACTAGACTGGACTTCGGTTTTTAAGAGTCTTTGGGGAAATGAAATGACGAGCAATACAAACATTTAAGATGTGAATACGAAGACACGCGTGTTGTCTGAGTTTTGTGCTTTTTGTTTTTCCTGAAAAAAATGACAGGTTTCTGTTGCTGCTGTAGTGCAAAGAATAATTTAAAACTGCTGAATGTAACGAGCACATTGGATCGCCGTTCACACCCTCCAGTCATGTGGAGAGAGAGGAAGGAAGCATCCGTTTCCGTGCTGTTTGCAGTTTAGTCGTCTCCTGGAACGTGTGTTAAAAATCCCTGAGGAAAGTCGTGATTGTTCTTTGTTTGAACAGAGAAATTAACACTGCAGCTCTGCTGCTGCGACTGTAGAAACTGGGCCCTCTCTCTTTTTATTAGAATTCTGTCTTTCTAATTACTGAATGTCTGAATTTATTCCCGATATCACTGTTGAAGTTATAGACGGGTGAAACAGTGTCTGATGAAGATGTCTTAATGGGATCTGTGTCCACCGGAACAAGGAACAGACATGAAACAATACGACGAAAGAAGAGCAAAAATGGTGTAATTACCTAAAATCTAGTCAGCACCGGTGCCTAATCGTGGACCTTTTTTTTAACATAACCTTAAATATTGAACAGAAGAAACAGTTATTTTCTGAAATGTCCTTGCAGTTCTGGTGCTGGTTTTTATGCCGTTTGTGGTTATGCTGATAGGCATAACAACAGCGTTTTGGAGCAGGAAGCAAAACATTGACATTACAGTTCCTTTTGTCTGCCACAGAAAAGGAGGACAACAAAAAACTGGACTTGGAGAGACCAAAACACCGTTTGAGTGACCATTTCATTTTGCAAACAAAGAGCAGTAAACCTCACATCCAAATTGAGGGCTGGACTACGATTAACTATCAGTACAAACCTCCCTGGAAAATAAAACAATCAGATCGTTTTGCTTTTCACAGAGTTGCAGCTGCGTGGCTTCAGGTCCGAGTGTCCTTTCAAATGCCCTTCTAGTGGATAAAACAAACAAAACAAAAGCCCTCTAACATGTCGTCCACTGTGACGTTTCAATGATGTCCTCGGTGGGCGTGGCTTATTATCAGGAAGCAGAGATAAACAGGTGTTGGTTCCCGCCGACATTAAACAAAAACTAGATGACGAGAGACAAACAAAGAAGGACGGAGACAAAATCTACGATGAAGTATGTTGTTCAGTGGTCTGCGGAGGAAACAAAATGTTTGGCAGCAGCAGTGAAACAAAGCTGTATGACCGAAGTTATCATCCACTTTAAAATTGTGTTGTGCATTAAGTAACGGCCTCCGTTGGTGACGTCGGTCTTTGGAACTTTGGTTCTGCTTAAACCAGTGTGAATGCAGGCTGGTTCTCTAGAAAGCACCGAGGTTCTCAGACATGAGAACGGAACCAGAGCCAGAACGAGAGCCGTGTCGGTGTGAAGAGAGCTGAGATGGACGAGTGAAGACAGAATTACTAAACTCATAAAATTCAAGTTAAAAGTTAAAAGTTGCCTTGTCAGTTTAACAGGGACTGAACATTGAGGAGTTCACAGAACTGCAGGAACCCTCCTGATGATTTCTATGGGGGGGGCCACAAACCAAACACAGCACAAACAAAGCTTCCTGTTAAAATGAGGCGCTGCGGGTGCTGCCTGGCTGCCGAGCCGTGGTCAAAAAAACCATGAAAGGAAGAGAAAGCGCCCGAGTCAAAAGGCGAGTCATCCAGAAAGACTCGTTCAGTCAGTCGGGGAGCCGATGAGGGACGGCAGCTGCATTATAGAGTAGAATTCCATCAAAAATAAGACAGCGAGGCTTCAGCGTCCTGTGGAGAAGCCATGACAGCAATCTGAGGCGGCACTTTCCGCTATCAAGCCTCGGAGACGCCCTGCCGCCCAGCTCGCCGTCCGAGCGGCGCCCAATCAGTCGCCTGGGAAGCCCGACATGCTTAAACATGAGCCTGAATGTCCAGACACTCAGACACAGCATTGTGAATACAAATCCCTTTATCAGAGCTCGCCATGATAAAATACACACAAAGCTGCACCTCTTCATGGCTTCCTGTGCTGGTTTTGCCTCTCCAGTGCCTCCTGTGAGGAAAATGAGGCGATTACCAAAGAGCTGGACGGCTGAGCGTTAGCGGTAAAACAGGCCTCCGCACGCCACCCGGCAGCTGTGACACCGATACAACGGCCACGCGACGCTCCGGCTAACGAGGCCGACATGGACACCGTGACCCAGGTGAGCGCCGGCAGCATGTAAACGCAGCAGGAAGCAAGATGAGCTGTCACAGGAAGCAGGAAGACGCGTCGGTTAGCTGCCCAAATAAGGCAATCATTTCTAACTAACTTTGATGCACGTGCTACTTGAGAAAAAAAAAAATAGAAATGTATACAGGCAGACTTAGCCGACCATAAATCTTATTTTAATTTTCTCTCTTCAGTCAAACAGCAAATGTTTTACACCCTTATAAAATGGACCAGACAGTGACGAGGGGGAGGGACTCTCAGTTTGTTACAAGTCCCTTGCAAAGTCCTGATACTGATGATGATGATGTGCTGAAGTTCCCCGATTGTGACGCCTGAACTGAAGAACATCTTCACAAAGTTTGCAGGAAGCCTTTTACTCATAAATTAATGACTTTATTCTAATAACATTTTAAGTTTATCCTCATAAATTTCTGATTTTTGATTTATTTACCTTTATTAAACTAGGCAGAGTTCTCAGTTACAACAGTTTCCTGTGACGAATCACGTCAAGTTAATGACTCAACATAGTTTCTGGGTTTCCGTTTTGTTTTTGGGATGATTCTGCTCCTTCAGATATTACAGAGGAGAAAAACGTTCCTCCCTCACCCGTGACAGCAGAGAGCAGCTACGAGCCTCCGTTAGCGGCTAATTGCTGTCGTGACCTCCTACAAGCTGGATGGCGGGCAGGCGGGGAAGAGGCGGAGCTGCTGTCCTGGCGAAACAACACACCTGATGACAACGGCTCAAACGCTTCTTCGAGGGCCGAGCCGCCATCCACCGATCCCCTCCGACGTCAGACCGGCTGGAGCGACGCCGTCTGGCTCTCAGCTCGTGTTTTATGCCGTCGCCCTGCATCGATTTGGGGAAAGTCTCCAAAGATTTAATTGCAGGAGCAACACATAAAGTGTCCGGTGCCAAGAGAAACTCCAGGCCGGGTGAAATACGGCCGCGGCCTTTTGAAGTCATGGCCGGGGCTGGATTTGTGAGACAGCTGTGGAGTTTAAGGTGAAAACGTTTTTTCCTGCTGGTGCATTAGCTCCATTAAGCGGCGTCCGCACCGCTCGCACGGCTCACTTACCGCCGCAATTTGTGGACGCAGGGAGTCGCCTCAATGCTGCGCTGTCAGTCTGTCTGCCGTTCAGCCCATCTGTGACTCCCTAAGATCATTCAGGAAAAATGAGCAGTTTGTGGTCTCATGTAAGGTTTAGCTTAGATTTATCCTCTTTTCCACATTTAACCACCGTCACGTCTGGGTCCCTGCCCGGAAAAACAACTGAAGGGGAAACGACGACTTCTTTTCCAGAAAATACAAATGTTGAACGCTACATTTGTTAGTCGCTAAAATCAGTCATTAAAAAACACAATTATCTGATATTACCTATATTGTTTCTTGATTTACCTCCCTTTAGCGAATGTCTTTTCCTGTAAATTCACAAGCTAAACAAGACAACTCGAGTCGACGCCAACAAACTGCGAGGAGTTAAAGGAGAATTCTGGTATTTTTCAACCTGAGCCCTTATTTCTCAAACCTTGAAGGCTTAAAGAGTTAAGTCGCTAGGATTCATTAGCTCAACAAGGTGACACAATACAAAGGCATGAGGCATCCCAAACGCCGTCCCTGCAGTATCCAGGCTCAGAACGGAGTAGGTACCTTCTGTGGAACAGCTTGGGGATTTAAGCCCTTTGCACACCAGCCGCATTTTCCTTGTTTTCTTGTTCATTTTGCAGAGCGAAGTTGCACCTTATTTTACTGTTTTATCGAGGTCGATTTTTCCAAAGTTTCTGGCCAATCTAAATACTTGTTGTTGCTACGTCACATTGAATTGTCTTCAGTGATACGAATGAACCAAACGCTTCTACACGCACGGCTCGAGCTGTTCAGGCCGGTCGGTCCCTGAAACTGGATGTACACATTAGTACACATCCTCATCACTCCACAATAGGTGCGTTTTGATATCCGTGTGAGAGTTTGCATAATTAATTTGTAAAGTCGCGATGCCCCTGATGTAAATGCACAAAGTTTTCCTTTTGTGCTGATAGTTGGCGTCACCTTTGGTGTGCAAAGGCCTTTAGACTCAAAAACTGTAAAGAACCACTGAAGACAAACTTCAATTTGTCGTCAATGGGAACTGTTGTCATCTTAGATTCTCCTTCTTGCATCAGCTGGGACGCTTTCCGTTTCCCTCAGAACGGAAACTCCCGACAACACAGGACAAAAGTGAGAGAATATTTATACATAAAGTCAAAAATGAGCTGACCCTCCACCTCTTGTCTGGTCTCAATGACGGCTTCCACTTAACTGTTTTACACAGCTGTGGTGAATTGTCGGCTTCCTCATCTCACGTGACGTCAGAAAGCAGGTGATTCTGAGCTCCTGCAGGTGAGGAAGCGGCTTCGCCCGTCGTTTTCGCCCGGGAGAAATCGCACCAGCTGCCACTCGGAGAATTAATTCAGTGACCTGCGGTAATTCTACGATTCATTCTCTCTGTGTTGGCTAAGCTTGAACTTGGAATGAGAGCTGCTCTCTTGTCAGTGCACTCATGCAAAATTCATTTTGAATAAGTATCTCAACGGCTCCCGACGCTAAAAAAAAGTTGCCTGTAATGACGAAACCTTTCCGTTCAAAACGTGATCATTAAGATCAAACGTTTGATCAGCAGCCAAATTGAGTTTCTGTGGCAGCGATAAATCTACAGTAGCTGCAGTTCAGACGGGTTATCTCTGGCCTTTTCACAACCGCCGGGAGCAATTTCCTAATCGGGCCGCACCGAAACTTCTCCGTTCAAGGTCAACGCCGCGACGGACTGAGCTCAGAAAATAATACAAATGTCATCCGATAGCGACTCTTCTTCCCGCTTCCTGACGACGAAACAAGGTGCTGAGGGGATCAGCTGTTGTTCATACATCTGCTGGTCGAATGTTAAATGTCTGACAAGGCATCCGCGACTTTTCAAATGAAAATTACACTAATTGGCCAGATGGGGGTGCCAAACGCAAAGGTCAGCATTCTCAGAAGGTGAAGCTGAAGGTGCAACGTCGATGCTGGACGATGCCTTCAGGCGCTTTACTCTTTTTTATTCAGTGTGAGTCAGGACCACACAGCTCTTCCGCTGCAGGTATCTGCTCCACGTTGCCTTCACTTCAGGAACTTTGTGATTGGAGAAAAGTAAATTTATTTATTTGTTTTAGACTGTTGCATGTTATAGCCTGGAAATACTGTAAAATCTCCTTTAATTCTTCCCCGGATCAGAATGTGGAGGCTACATTATTGATGTAATGTTTGCCCACGGGCAAATATTACGCCCGCCGAAGGCTCCACGAAGTGGACCTGAGGCTGGAGGACGCAGCATATTTTAAAAAGCATGTTTGGCTTTTTTGTTTTTCCTATAAGTTAAATTTACTCATGAAATTGCAGCTTTGATTGAAATGGAAGACAGAAGAGGGCAGCGGTTGCTGCGGCAGTGACTGGTCAGCCTGGTATCCCGAACACGTATCTTCCACAACGGTAATCGAGCCACAGTGAGACGTGAGGCGGGCAAACGGCCGGCGAACTGACAGCAGAGCCGTGACGTAACACGCGTGTTATGCTGAGATGAAAACTGAAGGTGGACGGTTATTCACACACTGCTGACATGTCACACAGAAGGAGAGAAACTCATGTCACAAACATCTGAAAACACACACTCTCCAGGCTGGTGAATGTTGGAATGTTTGGTGTTTGATGCTGTGTGAACTCAGCTGGTGATTGGTCGAGAACTTCACACTGCGGCGCCACCGCTCGATCACGACTGAGCTCACGAAGTCTCTAAACGAAGGAGGCGGAGCCATGTCATCCGTCCTCATTTATGTCAGCAGATGGGACAGAAGCCTGAACAGCTCGATTTATTTTCTTGGCATTTCTGTCCTCCCATCGCCTGACTCACTTTATGTGGCAGAATTTATAAAGTCATTTTCTAAGTTTCCGACTTACGCTTGACGTGTAAATGTCAAACTGTGCAGAGACTCTGGATGCATCCGTGTTTGTCCTCAGCTCAGCCGTACAGAACCGAGCGATGAGCTGGGCTGCTGCGGCTCTGACGTCACAATGCCCCCTACTGGCAGGCATCAGAAGCCTCCCACTGATTTCTGTCAGCTGAGCCGCTTGAACAATGAAATGTGACGGCCTAAACGAATTATCCAGGAACAGCGAGGGCAGCTCTGTGGTAGCACGAGGACCCCAGTACCAGTCAAAGAATTATCACGCTCATCTCCCCCGAGAGCGACGCTGTGACACGCTGAAGAAGCAGCCGACACGCGGAGGAGGCGTGTGAACAGGAATAATCCTTACGAGCTGCCACATCCGCTCTGCACCAGTTCTATCAATCACCCCCCTCCACCTGTCTGCAGTGTCACCAAGTTGCCGAGGCAACAGGCAGATGCTGTGCTGTCAGTCATCTGGGCCTCCCGTCAGCTGGCAGTGGCTGAAGAACAGCGGAGGTTGGAAAGAAGAGCAGTGGCCTTAAAGGAACAATTGAGCCAAAAATAACCAGGAGACACTTTTAAAATTAAAAATCACACACATACACAAAAAAATTCGACATATTGTTCCAGTAACAATTTAGGCTTTGATTTGTATTGTGATTCTGAGATACACGACCGAGAGTCACAGTCAATGTCTCAGGGTGAGGATGTGCACGTACCAAGTTGACGTGGAGAAAGCTAATGGCTAACTACGCAGCAACAACCATGTGACCTGCAGCGTTCGTCTCTGTCGTCTGGAGGACGTTGGCGGACGGCGACCGATCTTCCGTGACGTCACACAGGAAGTGTGTTTCGGCTGCTGTCAGTTCACCTTGGCCGTTTATATCCCAGAAACAGACGACGTCGCTCCCATCATAAATATATAGAAAATTTTTGGATTATAGGGAGAAAATATGACTGTCCCATTAAAAAATAATGATGCTTACAAAAATTGATTTTGCCATCCTGCCGACCACGAAACGAGCATTTTCTTGTTTTGTCTGGTAGGAGCGCTCACATTACGCTCAAAGGCTTTTAAAGACTGAGCTCTTTTTGTGCTCGTCATGATGTCTTTCTTGGGATGTTTTTTAAGTGACACCTGACCTGGTCTCTTTTTTGTTTGAAAAGTACGGATTTTAATAAAATCCAATACAATTCCGACCTCTTCAAAAACCGTCGACACGTGTAAACCTGCGCAGAATCAAGACTTCGTTCCTCCGTGGAGGTTCTGATACATCAGTGATTCCTGTTCAAGCTGCGATGAGATGACTGACAGCAGGAGGTAAAAGGTTCTAGCTACAGTTTTTCTGCTCCGTGTGGTTGTGCAAACGATTCCTTGAAATGGAGGAAAACTCGTTTTCTGAACATGATGAGCGGTTTATCCGTCCCAGCAGGACGATGGCGACTTTAATTCGCTCCTCAGCTCACGTTATCTGTCCAATCCAGGCTGAATGTTTAAAGATGTCCACTCGGTCATAGCTTACGTGTGTGTGTTTGTTTTTCTGTCGAATCACTCGTCCATCAGCCTCCTGGAGCCGCGACTGACATTTCCATGTGAAAACCAATGATTTCCTGTTCCTGCCACATTGATTTTCATTTGCATTGTTGATGGATGTGAAGCCGCCTGCCGCGCGGCAACAAACACCAGAGTTTATCCAGATGTGAAAAGCTCTCATCGTTTTCTTTACTGTTTCCCAAAACTTCAGAGGCAATTTAATATTGAAAAGGACTAAATCCAACCAAAGAAAAACACTTCAAACTGCGCCACTGGTGTGAAATACACACGCTTCCTGTATCCTACAGGAAGTGGGCGTGGCCACCTGTTCAACCTATCCCCACTGGGCGTTTATAACAAATTAAATTAAAAATTTTCCATGAAATGCAGAGTTAACCTTCCATCTTTGGTTTCTCTTGCCTGAACGGACACATCACATCAGCTCCCGACTCCCTGATCACTTTAAAGTCGATATTAAGACTCGATTGATTACATATAAAGCCGATCCGCAGCCGAGGATCCTCAGGTTCGCCGGGTTCTAAAGTCGCGGCTGGAAGCAGCTGCCAGACGAGATCAGGCCTCACACCTGTCTATGTGATGTCACCGTTTTGTGTTTGATTTCCAGTTTCTCTGAGCTTTTTGCTTGTTACTTTACTTTTTTGATGACTTGATTCTGTCATTTATTGACGCCTGCTGATGTTAACTGTCAAATTGCTTCCTTTTCTTGTATTTATTTATGTTGATATTTGTTTGTTTGACTGTTTCTCTCGCACGTCTCTCAGTTTTAATTTTATCTTAATGTTTCTTTCGCAGATTTTGACGTTTTTGCTTCGTCCGTGAAAGAACTGAAACATAAGTCTCACAAAAAAAGTTATTAATATTGTTATTAATCAGATTCAGATGAGTTCAAAACTTTATATTGGGAAATAAGTCACATAAGAGATGATTTTCTTTAGCTCATTTTGTGGACTTCAATACATTTTTAACTGACACTCCTACTATTGGCCAGATATTCACAGAGCTGGTGGCTATAAAGGTTTAACATTCAAATGTGGCGTGGCTGCAGTGGGAGGAGCCAAGAATTGACAACGTCTAGCACAGAAGCATATATAGAGTTTTTCATGAGATAACAGCTTTAGCTCCAATATTGTGGTTTTTTTGCTCACTAAATAGATCAGATGAATCTGTAGTAATGATTTAAAGAGCCACTTTAACAACTTCAACCGCTGGAGCTGCTAATTACAGATAGCATCTGTTCTTTATCCTTGTTGGCTTGTAGCTGGCAGCGGTTGACCGTGTTAAAATACCATAACTTCTGATCCGAGTTACAGCGAACTCACATCTTCATAGATGACCGTCACTCGTCGGCAGTGATCGGCTGACTTATTTCTGACCACCCAAATCTAGCCAACCCGGTTGGACTCGCAGATTTTTGAGTGTCAAAAACAACATTTTCTCCTGTCAGTTTTGTCCCGTTCTGACATTCCAGGGGACCAAAAGAAAAGAAAAAATAAGAAAAGCTAACCTCAACCTGAGCCCTATTTCACAAAAATTGAAAAAAACAAAACAAAAAAAAAAAACCCCATTTTTTTCCTGTTAAAATTGTAGAATTTTAGTCAGACAGTTTAGCTCGTCGGAAATAAGTGGCTCAAAATGGAGCGTAATTAGTGGACATCGACCAGATACCTGCAGTGAAACGTTCGTGTGTTTTTGACTCGACAGCTGTAAATGTTTCTGCTTCCTGTCACTGATGGAGCACCACAGACACCTCCAGTCATTTGTCAGAGGGGGGCGCTGTTTTCTGCTGCTCTCTGAAATTAGAATAAAACCTACTTCACAAATTTGTTTGCCTTTCGGAAGGCAGCGTCAAAAAAGGTGAAAACATCACCCCCTCTATGTTCGACTGATTATTGCTGCGGAACCCCGTCAGTGACAGGAAGCAAACACACAGGAAACAGCTAAAAAGTTCAATGTCTTCACTCATCGCAGTGCGCTGGCCAAACCGAAGATCTGCCGTCTGAAAGCAAACACGTGTGTCAAATTGTAAAGATGCTTCATGATCCAGACGCAAACAATATATAAGTTTGAATATTTCCATCAGTAGAAGTGGAATAAAGCTTCCGCCGGGCTCAGGAGCTAACGTGGATACTTCAACCAGAGCAGAGAAAAGTTTCACTTTCAAACTAATATTGCAAACATCAGGGGCTTATTTAAAATGATCAGAGCCTCGGTTTGAATCTATCAGCAGGCTGACATGGAAATATTATCTTATGTTTACTGAAGATTTATGCCATCTTAGCTCCTCTCATTCCTTTGAATATGAAGCGCTCAGAGTTGTCATTTAACGGGCCGGTGTTACACAGCGTATTGTATTACAGTTAATCTGCTGCCCCTATAAAAACCACGTATTGATTTGGCTGTACAAACTTCACTCAAACTCCAAATTCTTGGTGATGAAACCTGGAGACAAAAGAAAATTCTTTAAATCCTCGTGTCCGATCGACGCCGGTCTCAGTGCGACGACAGAAAGAAAACATCAATGCTTCTTCAAAGTTTAAGAGCATGCCACTTTGGGTTTAATTCTGCTTCTGCGCCGCGCGGCCACACAGCCAATTAATACAAAACGCTGGTGACACAAAGCCTGCTGGGAGCTCGGGGGCGGGGGAGGCCTCCCAGCAGCTGCATTACGCTGGATCAGAGCTCCTTTCCAGGGCCGGGTTAAAGGATGTGTCAGATTTAGTGGAGCTGTTTGGTCTGACGTTGTCTCTTCACGCAGGGAGAGCAAACGGTGCAGCGTTTGAAATTTAAAGAGCCCTTTTCGTGTGCGACCTGGACAACACTGACCCGGTTCTGTCCCAAGTTTGAGTGATCCAAAGTACGTGTGATTCTTTTTAGGGCAGGGTCATTAGGTGCACAACAGAGCACATGTTGGCGCCACCCGATACAACAGGACACAGGAGGCACAGAGACAGCTGGTTCTGACTATGTGATGGACCCTGGGATCAGTTACAAAATTACACCTTTTCTTCTGGAGGTATGTCCAAAAATGGATTCTTTTTTACCTTTCAGTGACCTTTGACCTACAAAACCTAAAAGTTAATCATGTACCCAATTCCAAACGACACCAGTTGGATTTTGTTGTCAATTCAATCAGGAGAAACTGCAAAAAAAAAAAAACCCAAAAACAACAGCTTGCTGTCACCTACAAAATGACACCAGCTGCACCTCTAATTGAATTATTCCTGGCTTTATGGCCAAAAACATGCTATTTGACCTTTGAGTGACCTTTAACTCTGCATTCTGCATTGATATTTTCACTGACATACGTCAAGTAGTTCTGGTGGTGTGTCACAAAAAAAGATCGGGTTCTAATTTGCAAATATATCCAATGAGCCACTTCTCAGGCAAACTAGGTCATCTATCAGGATGTGAACACGCTGTAACGTTATAAAACTGGTTAATGACAGGTGACAAACAGACCGAACATCTCTTATCGAAGATTAATGAAGCACATATCCAACAGAGATACGCCTACTATTGGCCAGATATTCACAGAGCTGGTGGCTATAAAGGTTTAACATTCAAATGTGGCGTGGCTGATTCATTTGGCTTTGACTGTCTTTAGTTCCCTTCATGTGACGACGTTGTGTCATCGCCTTCCCCTATTCTCACCTGCAGATTTTTATTTCACTGTGACATGAACGATTTTGTCCTCTCATCACTTTTACTCCTTTTCACTGGATGTCTTCTTGTTGTCACGTGACATCGTGTGCTTCTTTGCTTTATTCTCACATGATTGATTCATTTGGCTTTGACTGTCTTTAGTTCCCTTCATGTGACGACGTTGTGTCATCGCCTTCCCCTATTCTCACCTGCAGATTTTTATTTCACTGTGACATGAACGATTTTGTCCTCTCATCACTTTTACTCCTTTTCACTGGATGTCTTCTTGTTGTCACGTGACATCGTGTGCTTCTTTGCTTTATTCTCACATGATTGGCTGGACTCTTACGACTTGCTGCATTTATTTTGTTAATTGTGATTCACTGAGAACGACGTTGTCACTTTGTAAACGTGGTTTCTAAAAGGTAATTTTATTTGTTTTGGACTCCACAGGATTTAATTTTCAATGTTTAAAAACGGCCGAAACTAGACAAGTAATGTTTTTGAACATGGATTAGTTGTTTTCTTCTCTCCTTTCTTCAATTCCTGTTTATAATCTTACGTATATTTTTCTTTTTACTTACTTTTTGAGCTTTATTGTTATTGTCACCTGCGGTGGCCAGGAAGTGCAAACGCAAGAAATACTTTCACAGAGCTTGAGACAAATTTACTTTTTGGAAAACATTTTTATGAACAAGTATGTTTTTTCGCATAAAAACAACTTGACTTGGTGTTAAGTTGCTTTAAAAGGAAACACAGTACGCAAAAGAAAAACACTCAAAACGCTTCAAGGTGCATAAGTATAAACACGCAAAAGTAATATTATTTACTATTTACTATGCAAGACTGAGTTGAGGTCTGTTTACAATCAGGTTTAGGATCTACGTACAACGTTATCATGGATATGTTTTCCAAAATGTTAATTTGTCTCAAGTGTGTCACACTTTTGTTTCAGATCTTGTAAATTTGTCTCTAGCTTGATAAAACTGTTTCAGTCTGTAATTTAGTGTTGCTTCCCGTCACCGTGGCGACTGTAGAGAATAATAGAGAATAATTTATCTGTGATTGTGGTACAACACAGACTCCATCTGAGTCCCACTGACTCTGTGATTCACACATCCAGGTCTGGAGGAGTACGCGCTCGTTTCACGCTCCGTTTCAGTTTTTAATCACTTAATCAATAAAAAATAAATTTCACGTGTTCAACAGAATCAGGAAGATTAAGAATTTGGACAGCAGCAGGTGAATTTTCATCCCCGAATAAAAACAAAAATAAGACGATAAAGCATGTTTGAAAAAAAAAAAAAACCCAAATAAATCTACATTCAACACTAATCAAATAATGAAAATTAAAGATGTTCGTTTAGACTCGTGCGTTCTCTTTTTTCTCCACCTGCCGTCGTTAAGTGTGCGTTAAGTGTGTCACAGCCGTCAATATGTCGGCCCACTAACGGCGCTGGGACGGATGTTCGCCGCCGCTAATCGGACGGACCGAGTGAACTCCCAGCTCGCCCACCGAGGAGCCGAGCCTGAGCGGCGGGCTGAAGGCTTTGATGTCGGTACGAGGGGGAGGAAGGAGACGAAGCCCCAGAAGAGGAAAACCAGCACATCGTGTTACCCAGCATGCACCATGGCAGAGAAAGAGTCAAATGAAGTTTCGTCTTCGGAACGCTTTATCAAGGACGTCACGTTTTCAGTTCGGTTTGTGTCTGTTCGCTGCCAAGCATTGGACAGTTTCTTGTTCTGTGAGGTCCTCTTGGCAGTGGATTCAAGTAATTGCATTAGGTGTTTAAAGGTCAAAGGTCAAGGTCAAATGTCGCAATCGTGTTTTGTGGAAAACTTCCACGTGGCACATTGAACTTTCAGCCACTGCGACCTAAAATTTCGCAGCATTTAAAGTTCCCACTTTCCGCTGCGACCACAGGAGGACGCATAGAGAGACATTTCCACGCCGAACGGTCGGCGGTCACCAGTCCAACCAGTAAACACCAGTACACTTCCTGCACTGGGAGAGCAGCTGGAGACTGAGGAGAGTTTTCCTTCTTTAGCACCGACGCCTCTGTGGAGCCATTTAATTAACGAGGCTTTAATACTAATTTAATGGAAATTAGTTTCAGAACCCCACATGATTCCCACGTGGACTCCCATCTTTTCTGTGCAACCGGAGCGATAATTATAGAGCCTGCAGAGGCGTGTAATGGACGCTGCAACTTCACGTGCACCGCCCACGTGCGACGGTTCCGCGCTTCTTTTGGCCTCCGTCCGTCTGGTGTCTGTGTGATTTCCAACCATGCCAACGTGTTGATGGTTTCAGCTCTTATGTTTGCTGTTTAAAGCTTTTCTACGTCAGAATCGGGCTCAGGCTGGATCTGGAGGAGAGCAAACAGACGAGGAAATCTGTTCCCTCGCTGGTATGTGTTTCCTCTGACACACTTGGGCTTCGGAGGGATCAAATCCCACATTCTTTCTCCTTGATCAGTGAGTAAAAAGACCTGATTAAAATCAACTAAAAAGCCCCCCAAAAAAGAGAACAATGCTGCATGAAAACAGGTATTTTAGTTTAAAAGGGTCCTATTCAAACATTCAACTGGTTACAGCTGAAGAGGTGAATAAACTTTTTCATCAAATGATCAAAAGAACAATTTTTTTCCATGTAAACGATGAACCTGACAGTTTGTTTTATATAAAAACTGAACATTTTGGACACCTTTAAAATCAAAATCAAGACAGGACGGACCGAAGCGTATAACAAGAACGCTGGATAACTGAAGACTGCCTATGACAAGGCAACATCCCACCCAACTAACTTCCTGTTCTATGGAATATGCATCTTCAGGACAGGAAGCTGAAGAAACACTCGCCAAAGAGGGAAAATGGCTGCATACCTACATACATACATACAATGGAAGGCACCAAAATAACCAGCGGTACCAACTATCCTTTGTGTGAAGAGCGAGGACCAGTTAAATTGTACATCACTGCAATGGCTTCAAAGTAAAATCAAAACGCCAACAGTTGCACACACACGTATAGAGGAATCCAGGAAATGTGGTAAACAGAGATAATGTCCCTGTTCCCTCTCGGCGCTTCCACACCTCACTAATTAGCAACTGCCGAGGAAATAAATCTGAACTTTTACAGGATATGAATGTTCTCCTGCTTTGCGAATTGGGGAATCTGACCAGCGTTCAGTAAATGTGAGTGAGTCACAGCCTCTTCACGGAACGTGCTGCCAGAGGCGGCCGACGGCAGGAGGCGTGAAGGTGCTCGTTGGTTACGAAGCTCGCTGGATACGACGACAAAGTCCACTTAATTTGGTTCCTTTCACTCAATTTGAAGACCAAAAATTTTTTTTACTCAGTTTGGACTAAATCAAACACCAGAAACATCCAAGTTCAGAGCAGCGGCAACTATCAACGTTTATATCAACAGCAGATCAAACGGTGGAGCTGTTGAACAGCTTTAAACTTGTTTGGGCGTTTCCAAACGTTACTCACCCTCCTCTCATTAGCTTAGCCTCACAGAGGCAGCAACTGCTTTTAATCAAGCAAGCTGTGACAAACCAGCAGGAAGCCATCTGCTCAGCAGCAAACACCACATATGACCGAGACATTAGCCAGAAGTCTTTATCAGGAATTGGCTGACTGTGTGTAAGGTGGGATGAGGTGCCAGTGTGACGGACAGAAGG
>KV751377.1:3674725-3701797 GCA_001698575.1 Mola mola | reverse complement strand
CTCCGGGTTCAGGAAGGGCTACAAACAAAACACACACACACACACACACACATCAATAATTCTCAATAATTCTACATTCATTACACGTAAAGTGAAACATTTAGAGCCTTTTCTTATTTTAGTCTTGAAGTTTTTGGTTCATACTTGACAAATACAGTGAAATATTCTAACATTTTGAGATCTGTTTAAAATGATTAAGTACTTGAAACATTTTAGTTGACATATAATGATTGTAGCACTTCATTTATAGAAAATATTCTCTGTTTTTGAGATGCAGAAGTGTAAGTCTGTACAGATACATGTGTGGACGTACTGGGGGATGGAAGAAACAAAGATGAAATTAAAATTAGAGGGTAAAAAGGGCTGTGAAATAAAAATCGGTGCGGTAAGAGATCCAATCACGAGATTTGATTCATTTAAAGCTGTCATGTTTGAAACAGCGATGTGATGAAAACGACAAAAATCAGTTAAAAATGTCATTAAATGTCATTGTCAGTGGATTTGATCGATCCAAGGAAGGAGAAAAGGATCTGTATCATCCGGTGAAGCAGAGGGATCGAGCTGGGAAGGATGTGCAACAGGTTCAGGTGATTAACAAGTGAGGAGAGCGTGCTGAGAAGATGGAAGGAGAACTTTGAGGAGCTGATGAATAAAGAAAATGAGATGGAAAGAAGGCTGGAGGAGGTGGAAACTGTAGAACAGGAAGTTAGAAAGATTAGTAAAGATGAAGTGAGAGAAGCTCAGGAAGAGGATGAAGAAGGAAAAGGCGATTTGTCCTGATGAGGTATGGAAGTGTCCGGGAGAGAGGACAGTGGAGTTATTAACGACGCAGTTCAACGTGATCTTGGACAGTGAGAAGATGCCTGAGGAATGGAGGAAAAGTGTACTGGTGGTGATCTTTAAGACCAGGTTTTGGAGACACAGTTAGGGAGGCCAGACGGAGATAGTTTGGACATGTGCAGAGGAGGGACAGAGGATATGTTGGTAGAAGGATGCTGAAGATGGAGCTAAGAGGACATTGCGCAGGATGGTTTCATGCCAAGAAAGAGCTACGGACGCCATGTTTGCTGTGAGAACGCTGATGGAGATGTATAGAGAAGGTCAGAAAGAGCTGCATTGTGTCTTTGTGGATCTAGAGAAAGATGATGACAGGGTGCAGAGGGAGGAACTGTGGTTCTGTATGAGGCAGAGAAGTCTGTTAGACTGGTGCAGGAGATGTATGAGAGCAGTATGACAGTGGGGAGGTTTGCAGACAGTCACGCACTCCGGCTGATCGTCACAACTTTCAAAAACAAAAAACATCAATATCATCACTTCCATCTCTCCACTTTATTTAGATTTTGCCTTACTTCCACCTGCTTTCCTGAAAATGATAAATGAGTGATTAGTTTTTCTGTTTTCATCGCAGTTTTAATCAAATCTGCTTTAAAATAATCACCCAATAATCTTTTACCCCATTTTTCATTTCACAATCACCTTTTCTCATCTAGTTTTCATATTAACTTGCATTTTCATTCATTAATCTTCGTTTCTTCCACTGCTGATCCTCCTTTACTGTTTACACCTTTTACAGAAACATGTGGCTTGTAAACAAATCTGGTCAGCTGTTGATCTTTAGTGTTTGGGGAACAAGCATGCTTTGAGAAGTGTTCTATTAAAAATTCTTTTATTTTTATATGTGTAATGTGTTTATATATGCATATTTATATGTGTTCACATAAACACAAGTTTTGCTCGTTTTTCATCTCCTTTGATCACCACTTCTGATATTGATTGATCGATTGTCACATTTCTCCCACAGAGCAGCAGTCCGTCAGTGCAAAACAGCACAACTAGCAACAAAAAAGGACTTCCACACATCCATTTCTCCTATATTACGAGATATAATTGTTGGTCACAGACAAACGTTAAAGCCCATAAACTTCTAATGTTCTTTATTCCTTATCAAATATTGTAAATGTTTCTAACCCAGAATCCTCAAAATATTATGTTATACATATATATACTGTATTTTGCCGATTATATTCTTCTTTCTGTCCGATTTTGACATTAAATGAAATCTGGCAATTTGGATAATAGTCAGAATAACAAATTATGGAATATTCCCGTTGATAGAGAACTCTAGTATTTTTCAACCTTAAGCCTTATTTCCTGGTCTTAGATCTGAATTTTCATAACATCTCATTAAAATTTCAGTCCTAGCGACCAAACTCGGCTCAGTAAAAAGTGCTCCTAAGAGACTGGGAAATGGAGCTTTGGTTGAAGTCTCTATGAAATCCCACAGAACTTGTCAGGTACTAAAAACTGTAACATGAAAAGCAGCCAAACATCCCTTTGAAACAATGACGAGGATCAAGAACATCCAATCGATTCAGAAACTGTTATCGGTGCGATGGAAGTGCAGAGAAACGCCAACAAACAATCTCTGTGTGTGTGTGTGTGTGTGTGTGTGTGTGTGTGTGTGTGTGTGTGTGTGTGTGTGTGTGAGATGCTGCAGGAAACCAGCGGATTGTGGTGGTGGCAGTTTGTGCTGAGGACAGGTCGCGCTGTTGCTTCAGCTGCGCTGCTGCCTGAAATTAACCTCAGAGTCTCCGGGAAAGAGACCGACGACGCATTCAGCAGTTCGTTTCTACAACCCTGCTCCCAAACACGCTGGGATGCTGTCTAAACATGTAAACAGAGGGCGACGATTTGAAAAACACTGGAAAAAAAAAAAAAAAAGAATCGCACAGACACAGAAAATCAAACGCTGAAACCGAGTGACCGAGTGAATTTTAAACATCATATGGCCGTTTTGAATGTGATACATTGGAGGTTGCCTGCTGGAGGTTATATGACTCCATGAGCGAAGCGCAGTGGAGGGTTAAGAAAAAAGGGCTGGGCTGGTTTTTGCGGTAGTGTCATTGGTAGAAATGTGTTGCAATAAACTTTGAATTACAGAGGAGATAAGCGAAAGGGGGTCAAATTGTGGTATAAAATACACACAAGTAAATAAGGATATAGCTGAAAAATGTGACACTGCGACATTACAATATATATAAAGCTGCAGCCAGTTGACAATGGCTTTGAGCCCCCTGAACTTTGACCTATGACCTCCAAAATCTAGAGTGGACATCAGTGCAAAGTTTGAAGAAAACCCCTGGTAGCTTCCTCGAGATATCGCGTTTACAACAATGGCCCAGATGGATAAACGCACGTGACCTGACACGTACTGATTTCTGGGTGCGCACTTGAACGCACAGCGAGGTCCGTGTCCTCGTGTGCCGACCGCGGGATCCTTGGCGACACATAAAGCGGAGCCACTTCCAGGCTGTAAAGTGGAGCACTGAGGAGGAATGGCTGATGAAGGCTGATAACAACAGCCTCAGCGAGGACGTTTCACCCCTGAGCACCGTTCACTGCCCGGACCTTTTTTTTACGGTGAATCATCACACCGCATTAACAAACTCCATTATAGTTCCTGCAGCATTTATGTGCAGATTTATGGATGCTAAATTTTGATGGCGGACACTCACAGAGTGTTACAGCTCAGCTCCGCGTGAGGACAACGACAGGTGATGAAACACGAACACGGTGATGTATCGGCTCATCGCTGGAAACGGCTCCATTTCTGTGTGATGTAATGAAGAGGCTGACTTTCATATGTTATGCCAGTGGAAAAAAAAAAAAACAACCCATCAATCCAGGCTCTTAAGAGGAACATGGAGAGTCGTGATTTTCATATTTACGCTCATTAACTACAACAGTATGTGACCATTTTACAAAGCAGCTAATCCGCTTGTGGAGTAATTTCCCTTTGTTCCGGAGAGCAGCTCATTTCAATATAGAGTGAAAATCAAGCGTCAGAGCCCGGAAACAAAATTGTCAAAGATAATCCACGAGTGAATAATCGCCTTTTTAATTTAATCCAAAACACTTTTGTTTTTCTTTCAAGGGATAATTCAAGGGAAGCAAGTTGGAAAAAGTCATTTACGCGCCTAAAAACACAAACGTAGCAACGCTGCAAATAGCCAGTTTATGTATTAAACCAAAGCACTTCAGAAGTGTGGGAGCACTGATCAGGCTGTTCTCACTCGTCTTTAAACATGGAATCTACAGGTGATTCAGCCGGGAGGACGAGGGAACCGCCTCCACCTGCTGGTGCTTTCAAGGCCTGTCTGGAATTTCACATGTCAGAAGCTGCTGCCGCCTGAAAACTTTCATGCCACACAAGCTTGAAGATGAGCAGATCTCCGGTGATGGAGCCGTCTGGAGCTTTGATGAAATAAACCTCATAAATACTGTTGCCAGGACAACAGATGATGATTTTTCCAAATTCTAAATATTTCATGACAAATTCCCTTTGTGGCCTCACTCTCTGTAATTGTATGTAATTCTTTGCTAATTTAGCCACGCCCCGTCTCCTGCTCTGTC
Organism: Mola mola; assembly: GCA_001698575.1. Taxonomy (NCBI): domain Eukaryota; kingdom Metazoa; phylum Chordata; class Actinopteri; order Tetraodontiformes; family Molidae; genus Mola; species Mola mola. The sequence goes on along the minus strand of KV751377.1, from coordinate 3,697,384 downwards.
ATCTTCTGACTCTTAAACTAGTCTACTATACGCTGCACGGTAGCAAGTTCTAACATTGGAGTAATTCGGCCATTCATGTTTGAACCAGGCAGATTCCCAGGAAGAGGAGGTGGAGCTACTTGTACAAGGTCGCCTACAAGCTGAAGCCTCAGGATGGTAAATTTTGTCTCTGCAACGTTAAGCCCCGCCCCTGAACGTTGTCAGGATTGAAGGAAGGACAGGATTGTTTCAGAGACTGCCATTGGTGGGTTGCATTTGATGTCATTTGGAGTCACAACATTTCACCCAAGTTTTATCAAATTAAACAATAAAACCAAAGGGACCACTTGAAAAAAGATCAGAGTGACAAGAAGCACCTGAATTGACAGAAACGTGTTTGATGTATATTTTGAGATTTTTTTTTTTCTAATTTTCTAGTTTTAATATGAAACCACAGTGAGTCCATCCTGTGAGTTTGAAAGCCTGTTTTCCAATCAGTCCCCTCGTGTTTGAAAACCAGTGAGGGATTATTTTCTCCTCTACATCCAACACCTCCCTCTTACTGCCATCTGCATGAGAAACCACTTCACATCAGATTTCACTACCGTTGGGTTAAATAAAGCTCCAATCAACCACCTAGTGTGAGGCAGCTCCATCACGCGCCTTTCTGCGAAGCCCCCGCACTCTTCAACAGCCACCATAAAAAGTCATTATTCATCCGACTTGTTTGTGTCACTTTGTCGGCGGATCCACACGCGACGAAGCCCACTCACGTCGGCGACTGGCAGCGCGGCTGTTTCATCAAGCGGGGCGGGCGCAGGCCATTACACGCTTGCTACGGTAATTGACAGAATATCTCTCATCTGCCAGCCAGAAATAAATAACCGTGTGTGCGCAGTGTCAGCCTGCGAGTTTATCAGATAGAGTTAGATAGCTCATCAGCTCCCCCTCGCACTCATATTTCCCTATATTACATGCTTGATTGTCTCCGCTGCTGCTGATGCCGGATTTAAAAGAGAACATAAAGAATGTGACAGCTGGGCTGCAGCAGCACATTGTCTCATCATTAATTTAATAAAACTGACAACGCAGGACTCGGAGCAGTTTTCACCGCAACGACGGCCCTGTAAACCACTTATTCCAGTGTACTGACCTCTCCGATGGGCAAAATTAACCTCGTCAAGAATGTGTGACACACGTGTGGATTCATCATTAAAGATGCGCGGTGGACTGGTTTGAACCCACGGGACGTTCTTTCAAAGGGATTTCACCCCAAAATCTTCTAACAAAACAACAAAAGGCGTGTAGCAGAGTCAAGTTTTAATTTATTTAGTCATTCATTATTCCATTATTTTCGTTCAGTGTGAACTTCCCCAAAATAGGTTCCTGCACTATTTCTTACAGCACATCTGACTGTTTCACCTGGGCGTCATTTTGGCTCTGCACTTCCAGTGTGCTGGTGACTCAGCTGGCGGCTAGTTAGCGGTCTAGCAGTGTTTTAAATGTACAGTGACGAGCTAAGTTGTGAGTAAATAAAGCAGCTGCAGCTTCTCCAGATCTACGTGAAGTCTGTTGTGTGCTGTTTAACTACTGCTGCTGAAAGTGAAGGTTATTCCTGAGGCACGTCTCCCGTTCCCACGCAGGCTCTGAGCTCCAGTGAGCGCTAACCAGGTTTTGTATAACAGTGTCAGTACACTTTTGTCCACATTAAAACTTCTGAGTTTCCTTAAGAAATACAATTGTTGTTGGGTTTTTGTAAATCTAACATTGATGTTGACATTCAGAGTCAATTTGTTATCAGTAACAGGTTTCAGGTATTTCCACTCCCGTAAATACAGAAGAGAAATCCAACGATTTCAGCTGTTCTTTTCGTTTCGTAGTGCACCAAACATTTTCAATAGGAGACAAGTGGGGACTGCAGACAGGCCAGTTTAGCACCTGGACTCTTTGACCACCGAGCTGTGCTGTTGTAATCCTGCAGAATGTGGTTTGGCATCGTCTGCTGAACTAAGCAAGGCCTTTCATGAAAAATACGCCGTCTATCTGGCAGCATATGTATCATCACAGATGTGCAGATTACCCATGATGCCATGGGCACTAACGCATCCCCATACGGCTACAGAACTGCATGTTAACAGCAAGCCAAGTGGTCACCCTCCTCTTTCGGCCAGAGGACGCAGCGTCCATGATTCTCACATCAACTATTCACACCACCGCACAGACTTCCACTTCACGTCGGTCCATCTTTAATACACAACATTTTTAGAAACACGGCCGTGACTCTCCAACTTTCAGCTCCGAAACTCATCTGGGTGGATAAACAACACAAAAGATAAGAGGAAAACTACATATTTTTAATTTAGGGTGAACTGTCCCTTTGAATAAGATCCCCAATATTTGTTATATAACTTGAAAATAATAAACATTTACATAACGTCTCACTGATGTAATGATGCTATTTATTTTTGAGCATTTCCAGCCACACATCACTTCAGGCTGAAGCTCCCTCTCAGTTCAGGAGTTCATGAGGATTATCATCATTATTATTATTATTATTATTGACTCTTTCACATTGATTTTATTGATCATGTGTGCTTGTCCTTTTTTTCTGGCACAAATAAAAGAACTCAAACCGTAAATATTCATAACAGCACTCCAATACTCTGGAGCCCAGAAAACTCTGTTGCCATGACAACAGTGCACGCAGCCCTCCGTCTTGCTGTGTGTGTTACAGCGTTTCTGTGTTTCTGGTCTCTTGCTGTTCTGTGACGAACCTGAAGCTAAAATGTCTCCTCGCAGTGAAACTTCAGGAAAACGCCGACGTGAGCAGAAGAATAAAATCCCTGAAATCAGGCCTCAAGGTAAAATGGCATATTGACAGGAGCACTGTGTATTACTCCCACATGGTGAGGTTGGACATTTCACGAAATGCATTTATTCGCTTCCCTGCTGAGAGCTGCATGAGAAGACCGACGCCACTCTTATATTCGTTTCCACTTTAAAGCTAAAAGCAGCAGACGTTAGCTTAGCAGCAACACAAGAGAGATGGTCATGTTTTGCCCATAACAAAGTCCACCTTCCATCATCTCTAAAGTCCACGTGGCAACACATTACACCTCGCAGATAAACAACATTTAACATTTACACGGGTTATGTTGCTGCTCCGAATACTCTGAAATCAGAAGGTGATCATGCTCACAGTGAGAATGCTAACACGCTGGCGTGGAGAAGGCATAATGTTTGCCATCCGAATAAAATGCTAACATTTGATAATTAGCATCAAACACCAAACTCAGCTGAGTTGAAGAGGAACGTCTTCATTCTGCAGGAGTCTTATCAGGGATGACGCTCCTCTCCCTGACCACTTCCACTAACTCCTCCTGGAGGACACCGAGGCGTTCCCAAGCCAGCCGAGGGATGTAGTCCAGCCCAGGGCAGGCCCAGCCTGTCCTGGGTCTGCACCGGGGTCGCCTCCTGACTGGCTTACCCGAAACTCCTCCCCCAGGGAGACATCCAGGAGGCGTCCTGACCAGATACCCGAACCACCTCAGCTGGCTCCTCTCCACATGGAAAACCAGTTCTACTCTGAGCTGCCCCCTGGTGGATGTACTGCTTAACATTCATGCCAATGTAGAGGACCAACGGAGGTGTTTGGGTAGCGACGATAATACCATTTATCGTGAGCACGAATAAGCCCTTAGGCTGAGCCCAGCCATCCTGCGGAGGAAACTCATTTGAGCCGCTTGTATTCGTGAGCTACCGAGAGCTCGTGACCATCGGTGAAGGTTGGAGCATCGTCGGACCGGGATCACGTTTGCATCACCGCCAACGGGACGCCGATCCATGTGTCAATCATGAACATGAACGAGAACCCGATATTCTTGAGCTCCTCCACTTGGAGCAGCAGTTTGTCTCCACCCAGAGTGGACATCCATCTTTTCCTGAGGTGCTGATCCTCATCCATCTCATCTTAGAAACCCGAATTCAGAAGACGAACAGCTGTATTTTTGTGTTCAGTAAAGGACACGGGTGTAAGAATATGTTCTTTGCAGTAGGTTACTGCCGCTGCTTTGAATCCTTTATGACCAGTAATATATTATTGATTCAGACAGGGAATAAAGAGCATTGAGACTGTTACTTTTCTTGCAGAATTATTTGCTGTGGACATGAATAATGTGCCAAACCATTTGTTTATGCAGAAACACTAAATCACAGGGGACCGAAGCTTCACATAAGCCAGGATAAAACCTGCAGGGCCGTGTTAGTCAGGCAGTGTTTGTCACGTGTCAGAGTTTCAGAGTCAATACACCTCGTTTAGTGGAGCAGTTTCCTCCAATTAAACAACCACTGTTTAGCCGTTAGCCGTAAACTTTTCAGAAGCCTTCGCCAAGGTCGGCTCCACGACCCGACACGCGGGGCTATATGAATACACAACACGAGCCAAAGAGCAACATGACATTTTAATATTCATGCTCATAAAAAATAGAGAGCAGATTGTTTAATGCATAATGCAAAGCACGTCGGGCATAATAAGCTGCACGACGGGAAATCAAGTCGCTCAAAACCCAACAGGCGCTTTCTGTTTTTCTTTTAAGAACCCTGCTTCTCCGATGAAGAGCCAAGCTTGTTTACTGTGTGATGGAGAACAAAAGAGGCGCCGGGTCCCCAGTGGAGGAACGTTCGCGGCCACGTTTGGGTGAAAACAAGTGCTTGGAGGTCGTTTTCAGTCTGCGGGACTCATTTAATTTGGTTTGGATAGCTTTCGCCGAGCACTTTGACAAACAATGTCACACCATCTAAACAGCCGCATTCACACCGGAGCATGTTGGGGAAGGTGTGAAAGCTCATTCAAACGCTGCTGCAGGTGAAACAATCTAACTCTCCACATGAGAAGGGGAGTGTGGTTCACTTACAGGTGAGCTCAGGTCCGATCGCTTGAGATGTGAAAGCAAACGGAGCAGAATATCACGGGTGAGAGGAGGCAAAATTGAGCGAAGAGGAGTGAAAATGTCCCTCGTTCACGCAAACACCTTCTTGCAAAACATGTTCCCTAAGAACATTGAAGCAGAAGCAGACAGCAGATCACTTAAATGTGCCGTTGACCCGTTGTTTATTTGTCCGTCTCAGGTGGACGGTGACACATTTTCCTTCCCTGTTCTGTCCAACAGACGAGCGGTCGTTTTGACCATGTGACACCATTCAGACGGTTTGGTCAGTTTGACAGAGTGCAGCGTGAAAGATAAACAGTGTCGACCAATCGAGCCTGATGAAGTGTAATGCGTGAATTTGGGCTGTCAACCTTAATCTATAATCCAATTCGAATTTCATTCCTTATCATTTGCAATATTTGAATTTTTATACCTAAATTTTATTAATAATATTTATTATGTATGTGCATAAACACTTAAAAGTTGCTGGTGCCTTCATCAGCATGTGAGGGTTGCACATTTTGTCCAATAGAGGGCGTTCTTTTTAAAGTAGCGGAGGATTCTGCAGGAAGGCAAAGCGTCTTTAAAAGCAGCTGCTGCTGCGGTTTGAGTCGGCGATGACCACAAGGTGCTGCAGGCAACATAACGTTCAACCAGGCAGCTACAGCTGGAAGTTTCATAAAGCAGAGCAAAATCTGTGTGTGTCCTCGGTGAAATGGCTACAAAGAGCCTACAAGCTTTTTGTTTCAACGATGTGAGTAAATTAAAGGCCAAGACGAGTATGGTGAGATTCAGGAATGGTAGAAAACACATCCACATCCATCCAAATCTTCTCAACAATCAGAATTATATTCAAACCCCCAAATTCATTCCAACAGCCTCAGTGTGAATATGTCCTTATTCTCGCATTTAAAAGAAGCCAGTGGGGCCTTTCAGTTTTGTTATTAACTGTTGGTGAGAAAATAAGTAATGTGAGGACATCGCTTTGGAGCATTTTTCACTTTTTTGGACAATTTATGTAGTAAAGGATTAATTAATTAGTCGTTAAAATAGCTGACGGATTAATCAACTATTTAAGTAATGGTTAGTTGCAGATAATAAAAACCTAATAATAAAAAATTTCAGAGACGTTTCAACATCACCGAGAAGAAGCTGCTAGCTACAGTCAGCTAAACGCTGCCTCTGACGCAGCGACACAAAATGGTTTCAAAACTGTATTCTCTGTTTTTACAGCTCTATGTGTAATAATGTGAGACTGTCACATGTGGATTTTACACGACACCAGAACTCCGAGTCATGACTGCACAGGATCCAGATGACATCACCCGTGCAGGGTGGCTGCGCCCGCATCCGGGAAATTCTGAAAACGCGTCGGCCATCTTTATTTATGTCAGTGGTCCAAACTAAATAATTACAACTTAGTAAGTGGATGGAAAGACATATAAACGCGCATTTTTTAATTTCAATTTTCAGAAAATTAGGAAACCCAGCTGTGCCAAACGCTAATTCAGTGTCCGGCCACAAGTGACAGTTTCTCTTTTTCTGATTAACATCTGAGCGAAAACAGAAATTTTTCACATCAGAGGAACCATGAAGTCTTCTGAACCATAATCTCACCTTCAGCGAGCTCACTTTACAAAACCAGACGGCCGAATACTTTACTGGTGATGTTGAGATGCCCTCTAGTGGACAGAATGACACGGGACACATACTGATAATGGGTTAAATTTGAGAATTGAACAGGTAAATTATATTTCAGAAACAAAAATAATGAAATTGAAGTGGAATTTCCTTGATTATGTAAATTACAGAAAATGGCCATCCCGTGTGTGTGAAGTACACTTAGAACCTTCCAAAGTTAAAGCTCAGCGGCCTGCAGCACCAATCAGTTTAACCCCTTCCCTAATTGTTGCCTTGCAACGCCAGCTGGGTGTTTTGTGAGTTCAACAATGGTAAAACATGTTTTAAATTCAATTACAGACGGTGTAGCAGCAGTTATTCCTTCACCTCTGACCAGCAGCCACGAACACACTCTAATATACAATAAATCTAACACTTTGAGTTTGCTTCATAAAGGAGTTATTGTTTGAATTTTGAACACACACACACACACACCGCACACACGCAAAAAGCAGCTTCCATCAACCTGATGGACGATGGCTCTCTAGGTCACAGTTTCTGCCACCTCTTATCTCTGCCCGTCTCCGATTGGTTGGCTCGTCGGTGTGACTCACCTGCATCGACGCCCCCTCCACACGCGCCACGCAGGCGAGTCGGTCGAGGACGGTGACGGTGACGGGAACGGCCACGAAGAAGCCGCTTACGAACGCCCGCAGGTAGCGCCGCCCGGCCCTCGCCTGCTGAGCCATCACCTGCACAGGAAACAGCAGCCAGATAAACACATGAATGAAAGAGAGATTGGATTAGATTCCGTGAGATTAAACTTCATCGATCTCTGTGGATACAGCAGGTCGATGCAGCAGCAGAGGAGTAAAAGGAAACCAGAGAGGAGATTTACTGCCTGAACATCCGCAGAGAAACCTGAAAATACACTTAACACGGATGATCGTCAGCGAAGCGGAACAACATCAGAAATACAAGGATGGACTTGACCAACAACAGCAGGGTCGAAGCAACGCTTGATTCTGTGCCAGTATTAGAGTTATCTTCAGGCCCGCAGCTGCCAGAATCATTTTATCTGATAAATACACATTTCTCAGATGGTGCAACCTAACCAGATGTTAAAGGTTTCCCTCCTGTCAGGCGAGGTCTGACACAGAGGCTAGACAGATGTGTCCAGGCTAATGTGGCTAATTAAACCTCAACCTAAAACCAACAACAACACTGATAATAATCAAGTTTTAGCATATTTACAATATTTAAAAATATATGTGTATGTATGTATGGAATTTTTCCTACCCGTTTTATCTCTGTTTATATTTCTTTTTGTTAAGGGAAGGGAGGGATCTATTATCTTCTCACTGTTTCGTTTTTATGCTTCACAAGAGTGCAAATAAAATAAAGTTCAATTAAAACAAAACGACAGAACATAAAATAAAATAAAAATCATTAGAAATAAGCACCAGCGTTTGGCTTCAGCTGGAACTGGAAAGTTACAATGAGGACAACAATACTGGCCAATCACAGCACAGCAGGGGGCACCAGATGGGACAGCCTGGGGTAAATAAAAAGAAAAAGATGCAACATGTTTTGTGGCGCTGAGGGGTGAAGTAAAGCTTAAAGACTTACGGCTGAAATCTTAATGGCACATCAAGCACTTTGGGCTTAAAGCTATTCAAATTTTAACCTTGGAAACACAGGAAATTGATGTGTAATATAAAAAAAAAACCCAGCTTGTTTTGGCTAAAGTATTTACCCTCAGCATGTGTCGATGAGATGAGATTTCCTGCCCTGATCCTCTCCTGTATCACAGCAGGTTTATTCAGACATGTTAAAAGCTTCTTATTGATTGTTTTGAGCGTCTCAGACACATCTTGTACCAGTTTAACTCACTGGAAGCTGCTGATATATAAGAGCAACTTTCAGTCACGTCGTTCCGTTCAAAACACCGAAGATGACATGAAATCATAATTTAGGTCCAAGCTTATCTGGCCTTAAGTCTCAGTTCTGGCGTCCAGACAGGCTCATAAAACCACAGAGACCGATGACTCCTGAATGTGCAAGCATTATAGGAATTTTACCGTGAAGAAAATCAGATTTACATGTAAATTAAGTTGTGGTAAAACTTGTTTTATGATAACAACAAATACAAATCAGCATCAACGAGCGACACCACAACCAAGTCCCCTCTGTGGCCCTAAAGTCTGCGTTTACAACCAATTAAACTGCATCATACCAGACTGAATTAGATGTTTTTCCAATAAACGTGCGGCAGCAGCACTTGATGGGTCGGTCCAACACGTGTTAAGTTGGAGGTTAATCACAACATGGACCTGGCCGACAACAAAACGCAGCAACTGGGCCATCACAAGAAGCAGCTTCAGCTCAGGTTCGGTTACTGGGAACTGAACTAACATCACGCCGAGCTCCAGGAAGCCCAGACAGACGTGAAATCACCAAGCAGCCCCGCCTGTATGTCCTGACTCTGGAGATCTGCTAATGGGCACCATGAGAAGCCTCGTCAGAGCCGCACTGTCGGCCCCCAACGGGCTCGACATCCGACAGCCACCTGACCTGCAGCAGTCGAGGATAATCTCCATTTCCCTTCCATATGAGGTGATGTCAGTAAAAATGTTTCGAGGACTCAAACCCATAAGGATCAAAGCAGAAACCACATTTTTTAAACTTCACAACAAGGTGCAGAAAGAGTTTTATTTTCCACTGAGAAAACTGCCATCGTAGCCACGTTTAGACAAATCTGAGGCCAAAGAACCAAACTGGGGGGGAGCAGGAAACATGGGAAGTATCTCTGACCCCCAAACATGTCTGAGATGTGAGTTATTTCTGTAAATAAAGTGGTCTGGTTTGAATAACGCTGTATTTATGGTTTCATGTGTCTCTGTTTTGACCTTATGACAGATTAATTAGTACTTTAACACAACCTGAAGTGTGAAATGTTTTTCTAAGAACACCTTTCGTTCCTCCATGTGTTGTCAAGAACATTTTCTGGTTTATACTTTTAGTGGCTGATGTTTTCTGTCTTGAAACAAATGGTGTCATACCTGAACTTGTTTGAACTCTTTTATTCCATCACGTCATCACATATCCGTTAGCGCATATGGTTTAATCATGGAGCTTATTATTAATAAAGCACAGTGTCTGACCATTCTCAGCCCTCAATGTGTTTATATCAGCCTAATATTGATGATGTTTAATGCAAAATGTACAAGTTAAAGTAGTTCAATTAGCTAACTTTCCTGTAACAAGTTTGGTGACATCCACACAGTGGTGATGGAAATTAAGGCGATTCAACAGCATTCATAACTATAAAGATAAAAAAATAATTGCGTGACTTTTTCATAAAACAGATATAAATCATATTGTGCTGTAAATAACTCAACATGTAGGCACTGACCTACATGAATAGCACAACAAACATGATGCAGCATGTAAACCGGCACCACAGCAAGAAGCTCCGGTCAGCTCCATCTTAGTGACAAGAAACGTAAACGAGTGGATTTACAGCCCAGTTAACGAGTGCAACAGATCACAAGGTGCAATGGTGTATTAATGGAAAGAGATATGATGCTTTCATCAAAAATTTTGGCTAATACATCCATCCCATCATGACAAATTTCAAGGTAATTGAGAATTATATGTGACAGCAGGGGACATAGTGAATGACTTACAGTTTCTGCCTGAAATTTATTCTGGTGACATTCCCTATAAAAAATGTTTTATTCTAAGAGGTGGGGCCTTTGTTTATGATTTTTATTTTCTCATTTACAAAGAAAATGAAATGAAAGGACCAAATTATCAAGATAACTGTCTTGAAGGACGGGACGGAGCTAAGGAGAGGAGAAAGGGGGGGAGAGCAGAAGTAACAAAACCCTTCGCCTCTTTCCTCTTTAATTTTAAAAGGAACTTGTGAAACAAGTATTGTGAATCGTGACGCATCGTGACTTGAGTGAATTGTTGCTTTGCTAGTAAATAGACTGATTTACCTCATTATGAGAAATAGCCAAATGTTCATCATTTGTTGTTTGGTCATATCTTAAAACTTAATAAAATCCGGAACGTAATATGATGCAATCACATATGTCAAAGTACTTCGTTAGATATTTTTAACAAAAACAAGAATAACATAAGCAATTTAAACTGCTGCGTTTCATCCGACCAACTGACTGGGACAAATGAAACAAAACACACGTCCTCAGTTCTATCGAAGCTTACATTTGCACCATACACTGACGTTAAGAGAACACACGAGTTAATTTATATTCACTAAAATCAGTTTATGCCTGTAAGTATATATTTTTAAATACATGTACAAGTGTTTCATTGGTCCTGCTGTCCCCTACAGTACTGCATGTGGTTAACACAACCCAGTATATTGTGTATTTGTTATTCTTTTTTATATTTGCTGGTCGCATTAAGAGTTTTTTTTTTATCCTTTATTTGGTAAGGTGGTCCTCAGAAATTTGTTCAGAAATGGGCTTTATGTTAAGGTTGAGAAGCTCTGTAATCAACAATGTTTGATAATATATTCGCAGTACTTGTACAAATGACAGATGTTCTCCCACCGAGCACACACACTCCCACCCCCTCAAACAGAGGAAAGACTTCCTGGCCTCCGTGTACGTTCCGTCCAATTAGACACAGTGATCTGCGTCTGCTGGGCTTTGTAAGACATCAGTTATCCGCCACGTGCCGGAGGGAGGAAACTCCAGCGCTGAAGCAGAAAATCGCTTCTAGCAGAACAACCCAACCTGACGTGAACATATTGCCATTACACTTCCATACAGCCTGCTGCATAATTCCCCTCACAGAGAGCTGGATGAAGAGCTTCAAGGTTTCCGCTCAGTCTCACAGCCGAGCTGTTCCCGTGCCGACACCTCGGAGCCCCGCGGCGCTCCAACCAGAATGACCTTGTTTCCTGTCTGCATGTTTAAACAGTGACGCTGACGCAGCAGGTCCAACATCAAAGTCGAGATGAAATTAAAACCTTGTTAAGGAGATGAGACAAAACTGCAGTATATTGTTGCTCTTTCCTTGAGTTTAAATTAAAAAAACCCTCATCAATTTTATCATTGAAACAGTTCTACAGCTGTCAGGCTGCAAACTTACATTGAACTTATATTTATTCTGTCTGACCTCGTTATCTCTGCTCATGAACGTGCTCTCTTTCCTGGAGCAGACTTTTGGGATGGTGATGGAAGTCATTTAGTTTCAGTTTTTGAGACAAAAACAAAAAAGGCTCTTTTTCACCCCTTCACAATGCACCCCTGGATGCCACAGTGACTCACCATTGCTTCGTGAGGCAACACGTGATATTAGAGCTGGGCAGCGTTGTCGACATATATCGAGCGCCAAGAGAAAATGTCTATCATTGAATATTCTCCTCTATCATTTATATATCGTCGGTCTTTTAAAGCAGCTGAGGCCTGACTTATGGCAGCTTTTTACGTCAATCTGCTCCCACTTTACAGCCGACACAGTCTCGAGTAACGACAAACACGGAGGAGAAATATTCAAAAATCCCCCACAACAAACAGAACAACTCAAGATGAAGACCAAATTGTGCCTAAAAGAGGGGTTAACTGCTGTCATTTGGTCAAACTTTGGATAAAGTCTGCGTAATGTCGACCAGAATAAAGTACTCTCCAAAGTACGACGCGGAGCGACTGACATAAAACACGATAAACCTCCTCCACCATCTACAGAAGAACCATGGGTGAAAGGACAAGGAGGGTCAAAAGATGGGAGCTACATGGAAGACAAGTGACGAAAGCAAAAGCTCATCTTAAATGGGTTTGGATGAGTACTTTACAAGAGGAATCTCTGCCCTCATAGTGCCAAAAAACGTTCATCGTATTGACTCCAGACTTGGAGGGTGAGTTGTTGAAGAGCCGAGGATGCGCGTGTGGGCTTCAGGTGAGGTCGGGACACGCAAGGCAAAATCTTAACAATTTTATACACAAGTATGATAAAGTCACAAAAAAAAAAAATGGAGGAACTCTCAGTGCCACGACCTCAATCAAATGAAAGATATGGTGTCCAATTTATGTGGTGGAACAGAGGGTCTTTATAGAACTGATGAAGATACTTGACCCAAAGTGGGCTGGTTTGTTGTCATGATGTAGGAGGTTATTTTGTACAATTTGCAGAAAATCCACTATATTGCGATAGATTGTTATTATTGAGATGAAAGTATCTATATAGCAGAAGGAGACTTCGGGAATATCGCCCAGCCCGATGTGTTATTACAAGAAAAGCCAGTTGTGTACAGGCCAATTCAGTACGACACATGTTGGTCATAGCGTCAGAATGGTGACTCCTTCCCATTATGTTGGCTAAATCTTACAAACTGCACCTTTAACGTGGACGAAGAGGAGGCCTAGACGGCAGAGATGAAGGGCATCAGAAACAGACACACTCCTTTGTCTCTCTGGTTCTCCACAGAGGTTCTACAGTTCCCGTGCTCGTTTGTTTGTGACGTGGTGACGACTGCACTCGGCTCTCAGAGCTCCGCTGGGGGAGGCGTCTTAATCAAGTCCACAGAGACGACATCAATGATGCCGACACGGTGACAAACGAGCGAGTGCAGAGCTGCTCTCTCATGTGCAGGTGCAGCTCTGTAACAAGCCGTGGCATCAGAGCAGACAGGTTGTCATAAACAGACACAGAGGCCGGAGCTGAAGAGCAGCGAGCCGGTTCACCGTGACGAGGCCTCCCTCTGTCCCGGAGCTGCTCCTCAGAGATCAGCAAACCCAATTACACCAACTGTCTCCAGTTTACTCAGATGAGCCACACACAGAAGGTATAAACATCAAATTCAGTGAGCGTGGCGCCCCAGGGCAGACCTCAGCTCAGCGCTGAGCTGTGCTCCGGATCCGAGAATTGAATTTCTGGATCTCTGGGCCGGACACCTTCGCAGCCGGTGACTCACATTGGCGTTCTGAAGATTTTCCACTCAGATAAATCCACCGGGGGAAGGCGTAGCGATTACAGCCGGCCCAGCCGACTCACTTCTGGGCCCTTCGGGGAGCCGCACGGAAGCGCTGAAGCACAGAGTTTGATGGCGCAGCGGCGCAGAGGAAGAGGAGGGCAAGGAAGGTGAGGCACTCTTTGACGTCACTAGTTTTAATTGAAGCGCAGCTTGATGTGAACGCCATCAGAGAGGTTCACAGCAGTACCAGTTTGACGGACTGAACTTGGCGGTGGAGAGTTAGAGGAGGATTACAATAACTGTCATGTACAGTTAACAGGATAAACTAATCCGGTGTCATCACGGGAACGTCTGAGTTTATGGTCATGTTTTCTGAAAAATATATGAGTATAATGAAAAACAAATCTACAGCAACACGTTACACTAATATCCTAATTCAATATTACAGACACAATTACATAAACCCAATGATTCAATTGTAAATTGAATCAAATATCTTCAAGATATATGTGACTGTTGTCCAAAAATATTTGGACAGACGTTGATCTCAGTGAATTTTTACTGGCACAAATATAATGTTGTACCAGTGAAATTTTTTGTGTCAGATGATGTCACTTCCAGGTCAAAATGGAGGAAAATTTGGTCAATTTAGAGTCATGACATCCAATTTTTTTCTGAGAAACATCACGAGAATCTGAGCAATTAAGCTGAGGTGGACAAATGGCTGGAGATCACCAAGAAGCTTGGGCCCCGATGAAGATGTAACTGAAGTTAACTCTCTACGGAAAGGTGCTGGATAAAATCTGGGGTTCGACGCATCAGGACTCATTCAGGATAAATGAGCTTTCTGAAGCTCTCTAACGTGAAGTGTCAGCATCTCCTCACATTCTGAGGGACCCACAATCTTATTTTCTTGTCTCTGGAAGAGAAGGAGGACATCGCCCTCGCTGCTGCCGCGCCTCTCCATTTCCTCTTTGGCAGGATGGAAATGGAGCAATGGCACCGTGGACAATGAATAAAAATCGTAAACAAATTTTCCACACCACATTTTTGCATCTTGCTGGTGTTGAACAGCTTTTACTCTCTGATAAATTTGACCAGAAAAAGTGCGTATTTTGTCTTAACAGGGGTCTTTTTACTTTTGTATTCCTTTACTCTTTTATCTCTGCCCTCTGTTTTTGCCAGACACAGGCTTCCAGAGAAACTATGGGGGGCAGCGCTGTCTCGCAGTGGGAGAACCTTTAACGTCGGGGACGGACCAGAGGCTGCCTCCACTTTCAGTAAATGTCAGATCCTGACCACGACCCCAGGTTCGACTCCGCCTGCTTGGATGAGTGCGAGGCGGCCACTGGAATGGACTCTCTGTCCGCGGATCGCTGAGACCTTTCCTGCAGATTACCTACAATTACCAGCAGGAGTGCCAGAGGTTAGCCGCTGCCTCCTCTGCGGAGCTGTTCCCAGACAGAAGTCGGCAGCTCACATTTACAACGCAGAACCGGCATCCTTAAAAACGAGTCATCTCCGTCCCGTTGGAGCCTGTCACCAGTTCTAATAATAGAATATTCCTAATAATGATAAATTTCATTTGTATATAACTTTTCAAAACACGGTTTCAAATTGCTTTACGAGTCAAAGAAATTAACTAACAATGAAATGAATTAATTTAAAAAGGTAATTTTCTGTCACGATGACAGAAAACGCTGCTTCCTTCAACGGTACAAATTAAGTCACAGACGCGAGTGCTGCCATCTAGTGCTAATTAACTGAGTGTGTGCAGTTGTGATTGAGCTGCGGTATCGATTTCCCGCCCACATACTGTACGTACCCACCCAATCCTGAGGTGGATCAGATGAAGAACTAACTAAAATGACAGAAACCACCTTTAGAGAAAAGTTTTTTAACTTGGACTTTGAGGTTTTAGTTTGGCCGTGTCCCATCTGCTAACACAGAGGGGGAGGGGTTTGTGACCCTCATTACATATATATATATTTCTAAACAAGCGGACAGGAGGGCGGCACTTGCCCTGGCTGTTCCAGAAACGGCGATCCGTGTGAGAAGATGAGACCCTCAGAAAGCGGAAAACTCCCGGGCAGTAACGTTAACATGGCGGCGCGCTAACGGCGATTTGTGCCCACGGGACCTACGAAACGACCTACTGTGTGATTGGCCCCTGAGGAAATTTTAAGCCTCCTTTCAATTACTTCTGTATTTCTGCTTCAATTTGTTGGATGGTCACAGGAAACAATCAGTTCTTGTGAACTAATGGAGCAAAATAAAAGTCATCTGGCTGAGCCTGATATTTGGTCTGACTTTGCATGAGGTACTTAAATGAAATAAGTCGTTGGCTGGATAAGCTCTTTAACCTTATCAGGAATATTTATCCGTCTCCGCGCCGAGCCGTGCCGAGCCGCGCCAGCCGTGACCGTGCTCGCTCAGCCACAACTAAGGTGATTATTGGAGGGGTGTCAGTGTTGACTGTAAGCTGGGAGGATCCAGGCCTGCTGCTGGGGACACAAATGGGATTTGTCTCTCATGCAGAACATCTGACATGGCTTTTTGAGGCCACAGCAGCAAGCTTTAGAAGAATCCCGGCTTTGGCTCACCTTGGAGGCCTGATGGGGCGTCCGGGCGGCCGGCGGTGGGGTCATCAGCCCCGCAGCCGGAGAATTAGACAGAAATAACCGGTCTGAGCTGCGTCAGGGCGCCGTTACAGAGCAGAAGGACGTCGGCGGACATGACGGCGAAATCACAAATGACTGCACGAAATAATAAATTCCTAGCAATGTTTTTGCCAACACCAGCTTCAAATATGAACTTCTCTCTTTCGGGGCCCTGCGGTTTCCTCCCTGCCGAGGTCAAACATCACAGAACGCGGCAACCCGGTTTGAAGTGATCACGTGACTGCGACGGTATCGTGGCCACAGTGAGAATAAACTAATTCAGACACTCCGAGAATAAAGTCATAATTTTTATGAGAAAGTCCAAATATTTTACGGATAAAGTGTTAAAATTAGCGTGTTACGTCAGAGGACAGATATCGGCGCCCCCATGAGGCTGCTGGAGAACTTTTTGAAGTTGTCAGAAACAGAAAAATTCTTCATCAGCACCACATCATCATCATCATCATCATCAGGACTTTAGAAAGAATTGGGACACAAACTGTGTTTATTCCAAAGAAAGGACCACACGGACCTGCCACATAAAGTCTCATAAAGTTCAGACTTTATTTTGGGAAAATTATGCCTTTTTTCTCATACGATTACAACTTTATTCTTAAAATCCAAAAAACTGTTGTTTTTTTTTCCGATGTGGCCCTAAAACTGGGTCGTGCATGACCCCCATGTAAGTACAGAAACCAATAAAAATAAAAAAACAATCCATTTCTTTGTATTTTTTTTTTTTTTAATCTCAAATTCAGATGATTTCTTCCTGTAAATTAAGATCTAAATGGAAGTTTTAATCAGCTGGTACCACTTTCAACCAATAGTATCACAACATCCACCCCTCAATCTTCAGTGGCACATAGCTTCATATTTGATGTCAGATAGTCAAGAATTCAACTTTAAACGTGTTGTGTGTTACTACACACTCGCACGGCAGCTCTGACTACATGTGAATTCATGATTTCATCAGTAAGGACTATTTTAAATGGAATAAATAGATAAATCCTAGTGTTTCAAGCATTGTCATGTTCTGCGTTGACAAACACTCATTGGCTGTCACAGAAGGCAAAGCTCCTTGAGCCTGTCGCTGTACATTCCACGATTTCACTCGATTAATATGGTTTCTCCTTAATTATTTACTCCTCCTCTTGTGAAGAGAGTACAAGCAAACGTTTTTATCTCCGCAGATACATTTTCTGGTTTCCATTACTGCACGGACACAGAGCGAACGTACGAGTCGGCAGTCGGCTGACACGTGTTGCCATCCACGACTGGTCGTCCCTACGATGTATCTGGTTCTTAATGTCGGTTGGGTGAGTCCCAGCTCTAATGCAGGTTTAGATGACAGCACAACTAAAAAGTCTTTCTTTTAAAACTCTTTTTAAAAAAGAAAATCCATGATGTTGTGAAAATGATCCTCATCCGCACACGGATCCACAAAAACGACTGTTCAACAAGTTATCCAAACAGACGGTGGTAATATAATCAAAGTAAACAGCAACTGTCTACTGCCCACTGCAAATTTGTCATCTCATACAGATAATTCTGACTTGTTCTACTATCATTATGTGGTGTTTGCTGCCCTCTACTGGAGTTAACATGCTGTTGTCCTAAACAGCTACCTGCAGCCTGCTGCTCATCACGAGCTCCTCCAACAGTGCCAGCGCCAAGGAGGCGTGCCGTGCATGAGCAAGGTACAGAGCGCTCACACTAGTCAACTAATCGATGGCCCAGTTTGAGGCCGCCTAAGCTGTGTTCCTCACAGCACAGGACAATCAGAGCGTACTTCTTATAAAAACAGAATGTGGTAAAATAATTTTTATTTCACTTTTATGGTGGTTTGGTGACGATTGGAAGCCGAAATTGAACTGAAATCATAAAGTGGTTGATTGCGCAGCACTAACAGGAATCTATAAACCTCAGTGATCTCGTCATACTGAGCAAGACAAAGATGATCAACGGAAAATAACAGCTCAAATGTCAACAAAACTGAACGCTCATAAATGATAGAAACTTGAGTGAGCCTTTGATCGACATTTGACGGAACAAAGAGGCGTCGATCGGAGAAGCTGGCAGACGAGACTGACGCTACGTTCTCAGTCTCCTCCTCTTCACGTCGCCTGCATGTCTCCACACAAACACCTTCTGCGTCTAGGTCCAATTTTATCATCAGTTTCATCATTTCTGAGACGCTTTCTGCCGCCTCTTCTGCAAACCCACACGGCCTGCAGGTGCCGGAGGGCGCTCAGCCACTCAGGTTATTACTGCGCTGCTACCAGCTCCAGTTGACCTCTTTCACCCCCATTTCAGTCACATTCTGTGTCACGCTGAACGTGTTGTGACTGAGAGAAGGAATCTGGTGTGATTCAGACATTAAACAAACATGTTGGACCTGGTTTATAGTTACAAAAAGAGGCAAAGTTTGGTGCGCAGAGAACAATCTTAAACAGATTTTTCGGACTTTACTGCAGTACAGAGTACGGATGATAATGATTAACCGCTACTTGGCCGATTGCCGTTAAGGATTCAACGATTAAAATTTTGATCCAATAAACCATTATGAACCGTATATATCGTAATGAAAGATGATAATTGACTCTTACAGCAGCAGAGGGAGCCCTTGCACTTCACTCAAACTTGCCTGCAAACGTAACAGAAGGAGAAATGGTCACAGGAAAGTGAAACATCCTCCTCCCAAACTACCTGTCGCGTCTGTGTGAGTTACAAGACGCTGGTAGCGATGCACCGATTGACGGTCCGGAACCGGAAACCGATGGTTCTTAGTGTGACCGGCCGTAACAGGAAGTCAACCGAGCAGCCCATGTGTTTCCAATTATGAGCCAATCAGTTCTACACACCTGACTGAGGAAATTCCTTCACTCCATCCCAGCTGATATAGTGTAGGTGCAATAAGGCAGCTCAAACAGAAGAGGGCAGCAATAGGCCAACACAGCGCCTGGTCTGCGTATTCAGAGAAGAAGTCCTAATGCGCCACATGTCATGTGCATAGCAGGAAGACGAAATGTCCCAACTAAACATGTCCGCCGATGGCAGACAAAGAAGACATTAAACAACTGCGAACGCATTCAGAACAACGACCCATTCGGACACTTCAAGCACCGTCAGCCAGCTACCTTAGCATTAACCACAAGCCAGCAGCCTTTTCTATCTCTCCTGCTCTTTTCCAATGAAAAGACCAAAGTGAATATGAGGACAATTCTGAAATTCGTGGCCCTGGATGAGCAGCCCGGCTCTGTAGTTGAGGATAAAGGCTTCAGAAATCTGATAAATTACCTCTGTCAAAAATACACAATACTGAGAGACGATGCATTACCGGAGTTATTTCATCCAGTCTCACGTCACACTAAGAATTCTGCTAGAATCCGATCACAAATCAGTTTTACAACTAATATTTGGACATCTACAGTCAGCTTGATGTCAGGGTGGACAAGATTTCCTGCAGCTGTAAAATTAAATTGTATTACATGTAAATAATGTTTATAGTTCTTTACAGTCCCAGAGCATTTTGTTTTTAGAGTTGTTTAAGTCAACTCAATCATTTCTTTCATGAAGATAACGTTTAGAATTGAAGAAAAGTTGATTTTTGTTTGTCAGTGCTGTCAATTATAATTTTTTGAAAAAAAAAAATGGTAATTGGCAAAAATTGTTGTCAGCTGGTCACACACACACAAAAAATCATCATACGGCCGAGAAAATGGTAACTGGTGCATCTCTAGAAGTGACAGTGATGAACTTAAAATAATGATATTAATGAAATAATTCCTTTCCACTTGTAAGGTCAGAATGCCAGAAACTAAAAAACAGTGCATATCTCCTTTTCTTTGTAAATGAGAAAATAAAAACATCTTCTGCTTTAAAGCTGGAGTTCAAACATGAGACTCGTATGGAAGCAGCTCCGCTCCCCGTCCTCTCCCCTTTCCTGCTCCCTAGCGCCACATGTTGGCAACAATTTCCTTCACTGAAGAGACGGGAGGCGGCAACAGCAGAGTGAAAAGACCTTAAAGTCCACCTGAGAAGAAAAACTCGAACTTGAATTTAGTTCGTCAATCATACCGTCGCCGACTGAACGATCTAAAAACAGAGCAAAAAACACGTTTCTGTGTATCCGATATCTGACATCGTTTACTGCCAGTAAAACTGCACGTCATGTGAAATTACATCACCCTGTACGAGTCAATTTCAACCAATCGTGTCCTGTCATCCAGCTGTCAATCAATCTTCAATGTTTAGCGGAGAGCTTAGCTTAGCTTAGCTTCAACCGTTGCTGTAGAACCCAGCCATCTACATTCACCACAACGTTACGTCCTGCCTTCGATCTTGTGATTCTTTCCAGTTTCAGTAGGAAATACGTCACGTTTATAGCGCCATCTTCCGATAAAATTTGAACTGCAACTTATTTAACATCTCAATTAGTTTGGAGAGTCGCATGTTGCTATCGATTTTCAATGGACTCCCAATGAAAATAAGACATCTGCCTAGTAGAACTAGAGCCTGACGAAACGTTGGCCAACCGATACAATCGGTCGGGTTCTAAGTGGAACCTGGAAGTCCCTGATTCCCCCCTCATCTCTGTTAAAAGCCTTGTCGCTGCTAGCTTGGTTTTAGTTTACATTGAAACGCACCAGACGTGAACACTAAAACCTAAAGAAAGCATCTGAACCGCGAACAAACAAAGAAACAAACAAACAAACGGACATCGTCCTCAGACAGGTAGCAGCAGCCCGTAATTAAAACTACCCAGAAATCCAGAGACACACGTCTACCAACCAACGTAGCGTTGGGAGGACAGTGAAGGACAAGAACTCTTCTTTTTGTGTGTTTTTATGCTGTATGACAGAGAGTAATAACATCACAGAGCTCGATGAGTCCACAAGAGGAGGAAATGTGATCCTGAGGACTCAGCTGATTACATCTGTAACGTCTGACATTTAATCAAGTCTGCAGCTCAAACTGCCTTTCAGCACAACATTAGCCTCCACGCAGGGAATTACGCTGCATTGTAATCAGATTCTACCTATTACAACAGCTCTTCCAATTAAAAAATGACCTGAAAACAGAAAATCATCACGTTTAAGCAGCAGATATATAAAATCTAATCTAATAGGGGACCGGATTCTTTGTTGATAAGGTTTCTGTCGGGAGTCTGATTGACTTTTCATTTCAGCCTTATGAAGATTCAGCCAGCTTGACTCGTTGAATAATGCGGCGAACACAGCAAACAGCGGCTCAGAAGAAATCATTTAAAGTTTCATTAACTGAAACAAAACATGGAGGAGGCTCCCTCTCGTTAAACTGAGAGGCGTTCCTAACATTCTGTCCGCCTGGTTAACGGACGGCTGCAGCAGACTGTTAGTTTTTTTTATGTGTAGCCAATAAACTGGCGAACACAAACAAGCCCTCCCCTGGTGGAGGCCAACGACACAATTAATCAATAATCAATCATCTAGTGATTGATGAGACCAATAACCGATAGCTGATATACATTTGGAAAAAAATGTAAATTTGTAAAATTGTGTCCTTTTCCATCTGCTTCACTTCCACTGAACTTTGTGTTTTACTTTGCAACCTTCAGGTAATAGAATTTACCAAAAATAGAAAAAGTTAACTGTTCAGTGCTGATAAGTTACTCCTGGAGGCATGTGACCAATCCGATGGAGCTGTGGGCGGAGCAATGAGTGACACCAGGAACAGGAACAGGAGCATCATTTCTCTCCGACGTTCAACTGTTCGGACAGTCTGGAACAAACGTTGTTGTGGTTTACTGGACGAGTCCAGAACCCTGTGCACTAAATTAATGTTCTCCTTATTTACTAGTTATTGGAAAGAGGCAGGAAATAAAACATATCGATCAATCAATTCTCTGTTCACTTCTGGAGGAAATAACAGCAGTTCAATCATCCAAATCTCTCGAGTACTCGTCTGTAAAATGTAACGAACTTCCGTCACGACTTCTCCGAGCCCAGAGAGACGTCTTCCCATTGTTCCTTTGGTCCGACCAACAGTCCAGAACCCCAGATTGGGATTTGGAGAGGACAAAGAGAGGCCGATTGTGGCGATGTGATCAGCGATGAGGTTTTTACACAGATCAGATGTGATCTCTCATGTAAAGACCTTCAGATGGAAACAACTGCAGACAACAATGAAACTAATCAACAACTACTCTGATAAAGAAATAATCATTCCAGTCGTGTTTATAGCAGAAAAAGTCAAACATTTGTGAGTTACGGCTTCTGAAAAGTCAGGATATGTTGCTTTTTTTGGCACTTCTGACATTGAATGAAGCGTCTTTGTGCTTTCTGGTTTGAATGAAGACACAATTTGAAAACGGTCGTGACTGATGGAGTAAAAGAGTCGGTGATATGGCTCGGGTCAGGTACAGGAGGTCTCTCACGGACACGAGCGTCTCAATAAACTCGGTCCTGTGTTCAGAGACCCTCCAGAGCCCCTGAACACGTGTGGCCGCCACACACACGCCTGTGCGCGGTCACCCGCAGCCCGC
>KV751377.1:3631718-3674257 GCA_001698575.1 Mola mola | reverse complement strand
TAAAGCTGAAGCCACAAAGACTTCTCACACCTACCAGCAGCGCCAGCTCCACTTCCTGTTGACGTCCTGCGTCACGCGTGGACCCCCCCGGGTCTTAAAGCCCGCCGAGTGCGAGCGCGTGACACCAGGTGGGGAGTCGTCCTGTCGCGACAGAAGGTCGCGGTGAGAAAAAGTAACGTGGAGACTTAGAGAATAAAGCATACGAGAAAAACAGTCTAAATATTTTAAGAAAAAAGTCAAAACATCATGCAAATAAAGTAGTAATTTGATCCTCAGAAAGATAAAGTTAAAGAGCCGCGTAAAATACAGCCAACAAACCTGTATAACAAAATTCACATTTGTTGATAATGTGCAGAACTGAACAATAAAGTAAACCCCTCTGTTTAATCATCGTTCATATTGTGTTAAATGTTGGAAAGAATTACATACATGTAAAACAACATGTGTTTAACTTATGCACTGTTGTTAATCTATTTATTTTATTTGGAACATTAAATATTAGTAAAGCTAAGTGATCTAACTTAGTTCCACACTTTAAATTGTTTCTAACGGAAATTGACCTTTATTTTGATTCTATGAAGATGATCATTCATAACAAATGCATCAGTAATATTGGCTCGGTATTATTTGTCTGAAAATGTCTTCTGTTGCCAACATTTACTATTTTTTTTTTTTTATTTATTTATTTCGTGTATTTTGTGTGTGTTTGACTGAATAACTGTAAACTTACTGCAGAAATTAATGTTTGAACAGACTTTTCTACTTCCTACATTACTTTGGAATAAATCAACACCAATTCAACTGTATTTCGTGAACAAATGAAAGCAATTTATTTCTGATGTCTGTACTTGTCCCGTGCTGCTGCATTGCCCGGCCTAGCTCAGCTAAATTACAGCCATTTTCAAAATAGATGTACGTTGTGAAATTTTACAGCCTGAAGGGGGTTAGATTGAAAGATACTGGAGTTCTGCACAGTGTAACCAAACAGGTAACCAATCAAATGATGTTAACCCCATCGTACTGAGACCAGGCGTGCTCGTCCTAAGCCTGCAGGCTGCGTCCGGGGAGAACGGTTATTTCCTGCGTGCTCATAGCTCTCTGAGAAGCTTCTGTTTCATTACTGAAGGAGCCATTTGTAAGATGTCAACAGAACACGTAACCTGAGCCGTGTCTGAATGAGACCTGAACACACAGCTGTCAGAATCAAACACAGGATGGGCGGAAGCTGCCAGAGCTGCGGTGGAAGCACAGAGACGAAGGAAGAGTGCAGCTCAAAGCAGGGATTTTTTGCACCAGGCCCAGTTTTAAAGCTGGCGTAGTTCTTTTAAGATAAGGAACGTGGCTTCTCCTTCTGGGCTTAATTAAAAGTGGGATGCAGAAGCTATAATCAAAGCGGCGGCCTGCAGTCCTCACGCCACCGTTTCCACCCGTCCACGATGCCAAACACCGGGCTTCAAACCGTACAAACGTTCAATTATCAGAAACACACAGGTGTTTTTCCTGTTGAGATCTACTCCATGTTCGGACACTATTGCAAAAATATCTTTAAGGATTTACATTCTGACCTGCCCTGTGCCGGTGCTTTGTTTAGAGTTGAGAGGTGAACGTTTTGCGACCAAATAATTTTCTTAAAAGATATATTCTGTGAAATTTAAGCACCTTTTAGACCAAAAAAAACCAAAGGTTTGGGTTGGAAAAAGAGTTCCCCCGTGAAGTTATGTATGAGTAGTTGGTTAGACTGACGCAGCGTGTGTGTGTGTGTGTGTGTGTCTGTGTGTCCACGCTGCTCTCTCCGTGCAGCGGTGATAACAGAGCAAAGAGAGCCCCCTCGGCTGCTGGCCAACACTGATCCGTGTGGGCGACTTGGCCCACGTCGTGGCATCTTTTGAGGCTCCCCGGCTCTGAACGGGAGCCTCACTGCAGGTGCTGAGCAGGCCGTTGCTATGCAACAGTTCGTCGCCAGCAGCATCCAGGTTAGACCTGAGAGGAGAGCTGCAGTCAGGCGGAGGCGGCGGTTGTGCAGCTTCCTGGTAGGCGAGCCGTCACAGCGGCAGCACGCTGTACCGGGAGATGTCCAATCAGTCCTTACTCGGCCTCAGAATAAAGCTAACCTGCTGCTTTTTGTGTGTGTTTCCCCGCTGATCCACAGTGAAGAGATACATCCTGGTCACCACAGCACAGCTTCTGCCCAGAAACAACACGGAATAAATCAACAACAACAGACGTGTTAAAGTGTTCGATGTCGGATTATGACAGAAGTTACAGTCAGAAACAGGATCTCCAATCCATGTCTGAAAGAGGGGTGACAGCGTGCGGCCTTTTCTCAAACATTCTGTGTGATAAACAGCTGACCAGAAACAACAGGCCGTTCGTCGTCACGGTTTCTTCCTCGGCTTTGTCAGAGGGACACATGGTGTCACATTATTAATGTAGCTGACGCAGTCAGGTGACCCCGCCCACCAGGTAAAGGTACGATCGCCGGGGGAAACACATGCCGGTAATGATCTTACCGTTCCAAAGTGTGCCGTACCAAACCGAGCTGAGCCGTTCTGCCTGGTCTCCACCAGGTCTCCGCCACGCAAAGTCAAAGTCTGTTCTCGTGTGGAACAAAACAAAGGAACCATTATGTTTATCTACATGGAGACTAATGATCCGATAAAAAAATGCCTTAATAAACCATAAATTGAACCGGACCTCTTTTTTTTTTTAATGAAAACTCTCAACGCCTCAAACATCAAGAAATATGAAATGATGACTTATTCAAGCATAAACTAGTTAAAGTTACAGAAACCATCTTTGATATGAGGAAAAAATAACTGGATAACATGTGAAACACTATTTAAAAACACATAGAGTAACTCCAATTCAGATTATCAAGCATAATTCAGGTCTACGGAGGCCATGCCATGCCAAACTAATTTGAAATTATGTTATTTTAACTCATCTTTAGGGAAAAATCTTCACCCTAGCCGTTAAAAGTGTAACACTGTGTGTCAACAAGAACTCCCAGCATGCATCAGTGTTTACCAGCTAACTGAAAGCTTTTGTCACGTCATTTCTAGTTGTACCTTTAAGCTTCAGATGAGTACAATGCTAACACTTAGTGGCTACAGTGAAGTGACAGTCATGTGGCTTCCAAACTATTTATTAATCTGCCTAATGATCAAAAAATACTTTGGAATTAATTTACACAAACTAGTTTCCTTTCATAAACACCAGAAAACGACGCCCCCAACGGGCCGATTTTAGACAGAATCTTTACAGTTATTGTCGGCGGTTATTTGCTCCATGTTACCAAACGCTTGTAATAACATTTTGAGTTTAGTTAGTGGTAAATAAAGGGATTTGAATATCCTTGTTTAGCTAAAAGGTCCTTGCGACCGAACTCCGTACTGGAGTAATGAAAATACCAGAGTGTCATCTATCAAAGGGAGTAATCTGGGTAATCTCCCCATTAAGGGGATTGGAGAGAGCGCACGTTAAAAAAACAAACAAAACGTTTCATGGACATGTTGTCGAGGTCAGAAATGTGATGGAGGTGGTCTCATCCTGAGCGACTCAGACATTTCACGTGAAAAGCATCACGTGTATGTCACATCGTGTTTGAAGCTGCACTTTTGCTAGAATATAACAACAAATAAAATCTCGACATTGCCAGGACTCATCAGGGAGCCACGGTCTAAATCAGAAATCCACGTCATACGCCGTCCACCGCCTCCATAAATGTTTTTTTATGACTCCTTTTCAGTCCATCTCGTCTATAGTCTGAGCTCGGCATGAATAATGCAGCACCTGAACTCACCTGAGCTAGCTGCTCCATTGGGCCAAACAACCGCGGGGAGGCCGAGAGAGCACGACCTCCAGAGAGAGAGAGCGAGAGAGATAGAGAGAGAGAGAAGAATGAACTTCAGTGGATTTAAAGGTTCTGTATAATCCAGCAGAACTGCTCGGTTATTAAACCTTTCTGATGTTTTTTTATGACTCCTTTTCAGTCCATCTCGTCTATAGTTGGTTACTTGTTTGTTGACACCAACACCCGCTAACGTTGGGCCTTTCAGACCGATGTGAAAGTAAATAAGCAGGATATCGTCCCAGGTCCGTTAACCCTGCAGCAGACACGAGTTAATTGGCTCAGGCTCGGCTGTGATGTAAATATTAGTCAGACGCAATGTTCGCTGTCAGTGGCTAAATAGAGGAACTTTGAGAGTCGGTCGATTGTTCCTGTTCATTAACAACATGGACGCCAACTTAACCGCCATGGCATCGTCGCTAGCCTCTATGTTGCCTCCCGATGCTTCTTACCACATGTGAACATGCAGATATGGGTGTGAAACTAGATGATGCTCTGAGGCTCTCCGTTCTATTTGTCAACAACCGCATCATTCAATGTACATCTTTTCTTTGGAGGAGGTGAAAACTAATAACTTTTCCCCCTCTCATTCGGAATCATGACATCAACAACACTGCGCACTGTTTTACTGGGAAACAGTGCAAACACACATAAGAGCTATAAGTTAATAGACATGTTTGTTGAGGAGAAGCAAACTGATTATTTCCTGAAACATTAGAAACCGAGTGAAAAGCTTCAGGCCTGCTGCCTGTGCCACCTAGTGGTCATGTTCAGTGACCCATGAGCACAGAAAGAGTCTTCAGTCATGTCTGGATCACCATCTGAGTAAAACCTGTTATAGGCCTGCAGCTGAACACCCACAGAGACCTCAGATCCACCTTGTTTCAGCAAATCAAGTGAGGTTTAGAACCAGATCTTATGGGCCTGACTTTATTTGGACTCAGCAGGGTGATCACATGGCAGATGTTCCTTTATACTGTTTAATAAAGTTGCGTTTTGATACTTTTCTTTTCCAGCCATTTAATCCTTTTCTATGACTGAATGGATGTTAAGAGAAGATACTATAAGATTTTGTTAAATAAACTTAATAAACTGTAAACTTTATTTCATTGGTGAGGACAGTTTTTCTTCACTTCAGGTTCACAGGTTCAGGCCACTGAGGTGAAGAAAAACAACAGTTTTTTAACCTGTTTATTCATCTTTATATTTTATATAAATTAATAGAATTTAAGGAGTGAAAGCTCGTATTTTAAAAGCGTTAAACAGGATTTATATGAATTTTTTATGCTTTCACTGATTTTTAAAATAATGAGTTTCAGTAATCAAAACACATAAACGCACCACGTCGCCACTGCGTGTATCTGAAGACCATGAAAGCATCCCGGGCACATTCCCCACTTTGATTGGTCTGTTTTCCACTGTTTTGGCCACGTGACACGGAAGATGGCCGCCCGCAGCGGGAGTCCGGATGGTTCGTTGCTTTTTAAACTTGTCTCTGAGCGTAAAGAAGCTCTATGTGAGTGTTCTGAGCTGACTGTTCTCCCTGAAGCCAAACTCAGAGTCCAGCTGAGGGAAGACCAACGTTTCCGGTTGTAACGAAGCTAAAAAGCTAGCAGCTAGCTAGCTATGCTAACGGACGGATCATAATCCTCATATGCAGCCGTGTGTTGGCTTTAGTGTCGTCACGATAATGCGATTTAAAACTCGATATTCCATCTTATTCGACACACTCGGCGGGTTTTGGTTTTAAAAATTAGATTGAAAGATAAATATAACAAGGTTAATGCATGACAAGACTTTCGATGGCTAGTAAGCAGAATATCAATAACTGTATTAAGGTTAACCTTGTGTATAAACTTACTATGAATCTACATGAGAACATTTTACTAAAACACACATGAATAAAACCTCTGAGATTCAAAACGCATCAATAGAAGTTACAAGTTATTTATATAGCGTGCTGCACAATGAAGGCCGACACAAACATATCACATACAAATCCAACAGTGCGTTGACACCTGACTCTGTAATGTCAGTGACAAATGTGTTCAGTAATGATATATAGTGAAAAATTGATATTTTAGACAAAACCTTTCAGTATAAAGCTTGAAGGAAATGTGTTTTTTCAAACAGTCGAGGCAGGTGTCCCTCAGGCGCATAAAATGTCATTATGGCCGAACATGTACGAACAGGGTCAAACTAATAGAAAAATTAAAAAGAAATATATACTAATTACAGGCATTCCAACTTTTTATTTTCGCTGCTGGTTAATGTCCATTTGGTTTAGTTTTCTCAGATATCTGTGTATCGTAAAAGCTGTGTTTTAAAAATTCGCTTCCATTATTTTATTTTTTTTTTTTCAATAGTCAAACTAAATAAAGTGATGCTTGAGTTAAAATGTGGAAAAATTCTGCACAGGGAATCCTGGGATTATAGCGATCATTTTACAAAATCACCTGTTTCCACTTTGACCTCTGACCTTTCAAGGTCAGACTTACTTTGGGGTTAAATCTTGACACTTTACATTTGTGGTCTCACTAATAATCAATTTGGTTGGGTTTCGGCTGAGATGAGTTTGTTTGAAAGTTCGCCTGATGTAAAAAAAAAAAAAAAAGATTTTTGTTTCTAATTTGGGGAATTTTTGCTGACCTTGACCAATAAATCCCAAAATGTAATCACTTGTTACAACTGCCAGTAGGAATGCAGAAAGAAAATCAGGACAATCCATCCAAAATTGTGCATGTTAGCTGCTAATACACTAAAACTGACCTTCTGTCTGAGGGGACGTTTGATGCCAGATTAGAGACTCACTGAGGTTGGTAAGAAAACTGATTGAGTTTTGAAACCAGAGTCAATGAGATTGAAACTTTATTTAAAAAAAAAAAAAACAGATTTAAAATGAAAATAAGAACTTTGAAATATGCATTTTTCACACTTGCAGCCAAGTTTGTCCGAAGATAAAATCGGAATCTGTTTTAGTGCCAAGTAGTTTATCACACACACACAAGAGTTTGGTTTGTGTGTGTGTGTGTGTGTCCTCCTCTCAGGTGAGGACAGCATACTGGAGCCGCTGTGCTTTCCAGAGCAGCCACCCAATGCCAGTCTGCAGGGTTCCAGCACGGAGCTGCTGGTGTGCCTGTTCTGCCCCGAATCCGTCCCCCTGCAGCAGAAAGACGTCCTCCTCAAACACTTGCTGCTGGAGCACAAGCTGGTCATCGCAGATGTCAGGCTCATCGCGGACCTGCCAAAGTACGAAGCATGTCCTCTTCCAGCAGCTGGTCTAAAAACAGAAACAACATATATTTTAGATAACGACCTGCCATTTTGTTTCAGTATTCAAGGCGAGGCAGGTTTATTTGGATAGATATTTTCAAAATGCTTTACAAAATATGAAAATCATTTAAAACAAGCTAATACGTTAAAAACAACACATAAAAATATTTTAGATTAAATAAATAAATAGAAAATGAAAGAAATATGAACTAGAAGAGTAAAAGCTGCAGGGCTGTGTAGGCAGTCACAGACAAAACAATGTCAACAGTTTTGTTTTAAAAGAACTGCGAGTATCAGCTGATCTACGGTTCTCTGGGAGTTTTTTTTCCCAGATATGTGGGGCATAAAAACTGAATGTTCTCTTCTCCAGATTAGGCCTGAGGGGTCTGGATGGTTCGTTACGGAGCAGCAGATCAGAAATATTTTTGTCCCTCATCGATTCACTGTACACTAGCAGAGTTATTTTACAGGACAGGAAGCCAGTGTGAAGATCTGTGAACTGGACCGATATGATCCACTCTCCGGGTCTTAGTGAGGACCTGAGCAGCAGCGTTCTGGATCAGCTGCAGCCGTCAGATGTATTTGTTAGGTGGACGTTTACACGCAGTATTACGATGTCAGAATCGACTGCATGGATGAGATTTTCTCTGATGTCCTGCTGAGATATTCGTCCCCCGATTCTTGAAATGTTCTTGAACTGGCAGTAGGCTGACTTTGTGACAGTGTTAATGTGGCTGTGAAGATTCAGGTCTGAGTCCCAGATTCCTAGCTTGATAGATTTATCAACTTGAGCTGACTCCATCCATACATCCATTTTCTACCGCTTATCCCGTTAGGGGTCGCCGGGGGGGGCTGGAGCCTATCTCAGCATCTTGGGGCGAAGGCGGGGTCACCCTGGAGAAGTTGCCAGTTCATTGCAGGGCTGACATATAGAGACAAACAACCATCCACACTCACATTCACACCTACGGGCAATTTAGAGTGACCAATTAACCTACTAACCCCCTGTCTGCATGTTTTTGGTCTGTGGGAGGAAGCCGGAGTACCCGGAGAGAACCACTGCGCCGCCCTGAGCTGACTCATATTCTTTTAATTGTTCCTGCATGTCTCCAAATACAACGACTTCACTTTTATCTGTGTTTATGTGAAGGAAGTTCACTGATTTGTTCAATGCACTGAGCAAAGTCCTTCATGGGATTTTATTTCCTGGTGACAGTTATGTTGATCTGTGTGTCGTCCACATAATTCTGATAACATATTTTGTTGTTTTCTATAATCTGGGCGAGTGGGAGCATGTACATATTAAAAAGAAGAGGCCCTAAAGTTGAGCCTTGGGGAACTTCGCACATCATTTTTGTACGGATAGATTTACCATCCTGCGAGGTGTAACTCTCCAGGAGGACCCAATGTGATGTAATTCATCGTATTTTCTTCTTCTATTCCTCCGTCATGTTGAGGTGGTGATGCGTTTCTTGTCGTCCCTCAGGTACATGCGGTACTGGAAGGGCCGATTCTTGGAGCAGCCGGTCACAGAATTCTGCAGCGTCATCAGGACAAACTCCACTGGTCCTGCTGGTGCGTTCGCTGACATGCCAACACTCCCAGGAAACACACAAACATTTACATACACACTCACACACGGACGGATGTAATGGTTAAAGCTGTGAGCTCTTCTTCTGCAAAAATAAATGAACCATGTAATCATCAAGCTTATTCTGTTCAAACAGACATCTCACCGTTTTTAGGAAAACTGTTCATGTAAATGTAAATGTTACGAGCTGTGTGACGTCTGATTGAAGTGTCGTTCTCTTCTCGTTCCCACAGAGAAGCAGGAGAACTACTTCCTGTTGTGTGACGTCCTTCCAGAGGACCGAGTCCTCCGAGAGAGGCTGCAGCAGAAACGACTGGTCAGGAAGTGACAGCAGATCTTTGACTCCTCATAAAGATGGACGACATGAGAGCTCCCCCAGGCTGAAGCCCAAACTGCTACACTGCCCCCTGGTGGCTGAATGCAGTGTAGCTCATAAACCCCTCCCCCTACATGGTCCAAACTGTAAAACTTAAACCAATTTTTCCCAAAGAAGTTTTCTGAAATGTTACATAGTTCTTATCATATTATCTGATGAAGGTTTAAGTACTTATTTAAGGATTTATTTAAAGCAATAAAAACAGGTGAAACGTCATGATTGACAACTGAGCTGGTCGGGCTTGTGTCCGGAAAATTTTGGTGTCATTTATTTTAGTACCGTGGGAGGAAGTGGAGACGTGTCGGCCATCTTCATTTTTAGGACAGTGATGATTCTCTGTCCAGTAAAATCGTAAAAATCTGACATTCATTGTATTTTTTTTCTGTGTCGTGTCTGATGCGTTCCTCTGGCGGTGTTGGGTCTCCGCAGGAGGAGGTGCTGGAGCAGCAGCAGGCGGAGAGAGAAGACAGCAGCTTCCACCACGCCTGCATGTTCTGCAGCGAGGACTTCACCGGAAACAGGTGCTGCTCGCTGAACGCTGCCTTAAAGCAGGGGAGGCTTCATCTGCATGTAAAAAGGAATTTTACTTTAAGAAGTTAGTCTGGACTTGTTTCTTCTTTTCACAGAGGACAAACTACTAGAAAGATACTCTGGACCAGTGTTTATTTGAATATGAGCCCACATTTAGCTTGATTTACAGATTATATGTGATATAGAATAATGTTACTGCTTCTGTTGAAGCTCAAAGCTGCTGTTTTCTTACATTTTAACAAACTAAAGCTGTTTGTTGAGCTGACGTAAACCAAATGTCTCACAAATACCAAACATGACTCGGACTCGACTCCGCTGAGTTGGCATTTTTTTCTCCGCTGTAGGTAGAGACAGTTGGCTGCATGCGGTCAGTTAGCCCCAGGTTATCCGATTAGCTTGGTGTCACAGGGTGCTACCTTCCGGTGGTTCATGACTCGATATCAGATCCTTCGCAGCAGCCTGACCCTCCTTCCTCCGTCGTGTTCTCAGGTCATCTCTGCTCAACCACATGGCCCGAGAACATTCCTTCAGCATCGGACTGCCAGACAACATCGTGTACTGCAGAGAGTTTCTGGACACTCTGCAGAGCAAACTAGACAAGTTAGTTCCACTGACTCATCATTTTCAATGAATACGAAAACTTATTAAATTAAATTTGAGTCACTGCTTTTAAATGTTGTTTAACAGTTTTACACACACACAAACACTTCACACCTGAACCAGAGCTGAAGTCATCAAAGTCTTCCTGAATATGTTGGAAGAGTTAAAAGTAATGAGGACATGAGGATTCGCAGTGAAGTAATTCAGCTCCCAACCAATGAAAAGGTTCACTGAAATCAAAGGTTTTAGAGTTAGACGAGGTTGTAAATCCAGATTAAACCACTAGATGGCACACCCACCAGCTCTGCACACAAAGTGACATTTAGTTGAACCCGACAGCCTGAAGTGTAACTTTTCTTGTTAATTGTTCCTTTGTCCTGTTAGTCTGCAGTGTTTGTACTGCGAGAAAACCTTCCGAGATAAAACCACACTGAAGGATCACATGAGGAAGAAGGCTCACCGCCGCATCAGCGCCAACAACCGCGAATATGACCGCTTCTACGTCATCAACTACCTGGTAAAACTCAGAGAATCTCTCGTCAACATTCTGTTGAGGAATGAGGTGTTTTTCCATTCAACACTGCGAGTTTGGTCCCTGATGGAGAGCTGCAGCTGTATTCTGTAGGTTTAAATAAAGTTTTCGTGTTGGGGAGAAAAAACGAGACGAGAAGAGTTTGTTTTGTTTGGGTTAAAACCACTGACTTCATAGATCATGAACGAAGCTTCCGGCCCCTCACAAGTGAAGCGCACATGGAAGTGTCTTAAACCTGCATCTTTTCCAAATCCAGCAGCGGGCGCTTGGTAGCAAAAAAGAAACTTCGTTTTTTTTCTGTTGAGTTTGGCTGTAAAACATAAAGATAACACGTTGATATGAAATACACATTTGCTCCTCTATCCTCCAAAATAACCAAAATCATAATGAACATTTAGGCTGCTGTCACACCTTTGTCGTTTGGTTCAGACATTCAGAATTTTCAGTTTGTTTGGAACCAAACAGCAGCTGTGGAGGTGCCTCAGACTGGATCAACGGACCGAAATTAGGTTACACAGATCAGATTAATTTGAAATGATGTTATTCGCAACCATTTATCAGAAGCTAAAAATTGCAAATATTTCTTTCTTTTCGTATGTAATAGTTTCATATAAAGTGGTTGGAGGGTTTTCTCCTCACTGTCTCCGTCTCCTGTTCCAGGAGCTGGGGAAGAGCTGGGAGGAGGTGCAGAGTGAGGATGACCGCGAGCTGGTAGACGTTGAAGATGATGAGTGAGTATCTCCGGCAGCAGATTGTTTTTGAAGCGTCCTGTCTCAGAGGGATTGAAGGCGTCTGTGTCTGCAGTGATTGGTCGGACTGGCAAGCTCATCCGGTCTCTGCCGTGTGTCTCTTCTGTGACCATCAGTCGGAGACGATGGAGCAGATCTACACTCACATGAAGGTACAGACGCAGGAAGGATCGGAACTTCCACACATTCGTTCCTTACAGCAAATTCATTTTTAAAGCTTTAACCTTTTTAACGTTTTCATTCAGAGTTTTTCGTCCCTCATCAAAATGTTTTACAGTGAACAAATTTAGTGTGATGGGCTTGTAAATCCAGATTAAACCACAAGGTGGCGCACACTGTAACATCAGAACTCCAGAGCTCTCAGATAAAGAACCAGAGATTGTGATCCGTTGAAACATCCCAGCTGTGCACGTTTTCACCGTTCCCGCTGTTTCTTTAGGAAGATCATGGATTTGATCTCCACCAGCTGAGGACGGAGCTCAGTAAGTGACCCTCATCAGCACCTCACGGCATGGTGACTTCGGTGACCTTCAGGGCCACCAACAGATGATGAAGCAGCCGTTTGGTTTGTGTCCGTTTTCTTCCCTCAGACCTCCGGTTCTACCAGCAGGTGAAGCTGGTGAACTTTATCCGGCGGCAGATCCACCAGAGTCGCTGCTACGGCTGCCAGGAGAAGTTCGACTCCAGGGACGCCGTCCTGTGTCACATCCAGGCTGCAGGTCACGTGATGGCGCTGCCAGATGTGTCCACCTGGGACCAGCCGCAGTAAGTTCACGCTCTTCTGTAGCGCTGGTAGTCCTGCGGTCCAGGTTTGTGTTGCGTAGTTGTCAAGTTCTGAAGATCTTCAGTATAAAAAACCGCCCACTAACGGTTGTTTGTTTCCATGGTAACAATTTTTCAGACGTGGCTGATGGTTTGAGTTGGGTCCAGCAGACTGTCGGATATATCACGTCACATATAATTCTGGGCCGTTAGAGATACGTAAAATAATAATTTGGCCGAAAGCCGATATTGATATTGATACACTTTTTTTTTCCAGGGGAAAAAAAAAACTTCTCTATGAAAAATAACAAATTTAAGCCCCACCCCCTCAAGTGGCCAGGATTAGTTCCTGAGGGGCCCTTAAAAATTGCAGTCAGAGACAACAGATTATTATCAGCCACTGGCATCACTGAAACCACCTTATTTCTCCAAAACACCAATTCCAGGCAAACACATCAGTATTGGCCAATATTGATCCTGAGTCGATAAATCAATACATCCGTAATGCAGCAGAGTGGAAGCACCAAATAACACAAAATACTCAAAAAGTAAAGTAAAAGCTAAATTAACAGGTCATTTTTATCTGTTTATCAGTTTTCTCGATCACTAAAAATCGATACCAACCCATGAAACAAGCAAGCAAAAATTCAATTGATCTTTAGTGTTTGAAGGTGACAAATAATACAAAATTACTATTAATTTGTCAACATTAATGTTTCCTCCCTCACTCGTGCTCTCTGCATTCTACTTCCTGTTAGCGGCGCTCAAAGGCATTATGGGAACAGTAGTTCTAAAGCTCAGAACACATTTTCGCGAGTGAAGAACAGTAATATTACCGGATCAGACCAGAACAGAATCCCGTCTTACTGACATTGAACATGTGACGTCTGACATCACCCTCGCCGCAGGTACTACTTCCCCACGTACGAGAACGACGCCCTCCTCTGTACGCTGTCGGACAGCGACGAGACGACCGGCGGCGAGGGCGTCCCGGTCATCGCCGAGGACCTCGGCCACCTGGGGGCGCTGAGACAGAGCAGCGTGCTGAAGCAGCTGCTGAAGAACCGAGGCTCCTGCAGCTAGGAGCAGTGCTGCTGCCTCCACCCAGCAGGACCTCGCGGACCGTCAGGAGCCTTCCGAGCCTGCTCGCCACCAACGTCCGTTCAAGCAATAAAGATGAGCCTTTTCTGGAATATCGTGTTTATTTCTCAGGGGGAAAAATGGTTTTCTAACGTTCAGGACCACAGTAACACAGACCAAACACTCCATTTTACACCCGTTTTAAAAGTAACTGGTTCACACTGCAGACACACAATTCAAGGACATTCAACTTTTGTGTTCCTTCCAAAGGATGATCAGCCCAACATCAATAATCTAGATTTTCCTTTTTACCTGCGGTTCTTTGTGTCCCGGCAGCTTGTGTTGCTGAGAGTCGTTCAGTTTTGCAGATATCAGCTGCAGAGACGTCTGACTTCTCTCACGTAACAGAATTAATGACACTCAACAAACCGAAAAGCACATTTAGACCCTTAAATACAATTCTGGGATATTTCAGCCCAGGTTCTATTCTATTTCATGCTTCACAAGAGAAATCTTGTTTTTGTTTTTTAATTACTGCAGGATGGAATTCAGTATCCAGGACTGCTGGGATACAACCACACCCAAAATGTTAATGCCTGCGCACGTTTCCCAGAGTTTTCTCATGTCTGCAAAAGACCAATTAGTGTAGATTTAAAAAGTATTTTAAAGTATTTATTCTGTGCTGTGGAATCTGCTAAATAATCACACATTGCTTTGGATTAAATCGACAGAAATTTGTTTGAGACAATTTTTTTTAAACAGTATCCTTCCACGTCCGTTTCACTGGAGGAGACAGTTCACTAACGTTTTCAGCGGAGTTCGTGCTGAAACAAAAGTCGGGACTTGCTCCCCATCATTGCATCGCACAGCCTTGTCGAGCTCAATGGTCTTCATGAAAAACATTTTTTTTTAGATGTTCAAGGTTGGAAAATACCAGATTTGTCCTTGACAGCAGTGAGCCCAGTGACTGTGGACCGTAGATCCGCTGTGAGCGTTTTCATGGAGGGACTATTTTCCTTCTATATCACTACGCCAAGAATTATGGACATGAGGCGAGCTAGGAGCTAGCTAATGTCCGAGCTCAGTCAAGCTGAGTTTTCTTACCTTTTCGTCAAGAAAATTAGGGAAAAAAAGTACTTTTGATTTTCAGATGAAGTTTTAAATAAACATGTTTGGTTTTCGTCCTCCGTCTACTTGTCAGTCTTGTTGTTTTTAGCCGGTACGATGTTCTGCGCTGCTTTTCCGAGTGAAACCTGGCGTATGGTGGAACCGAAGTGGAGCGTGCTCAGTGTTTCCGCCACGTCTTTAATGTCGGGACTCACGTTGACAAATACGCAGCACTGCAGAGACACCGAGGACACGGCTGTTAGTGACAAGACAAAGCCATAAAATACCTGGTTACGTATGTCAGGTCAAAGTTTAGTTAACAAAACTACTTGGTTAGTTTTAGGTAGCAAAACAGCATGATTAGGTAAAAAAATTAATTTATAAATTAAGGCATCAATAATATTTAGGCTTAGCTAACAAGCTACTTGGTTAGTTTTAGCCACCAACGATTGACCTTTTCTTGGCAGCCATATTGAAATAAAACCGCAGATGTAACTAATCCAATGGATTAAGGTTCTGTTCCATTTAGTAAAGCAGAACTTCTCCATTGAGCCGACATGTACAAGATCAGAACTTCCATTAGCATCACTGCTAACACCCGTGTTTATTATACTCTCTTTTGCCAAAATGGCTGCTTGGAAAGAGAACAAGACTGTTAAAAAAAAAATGACCTGGTTAGGTTTAGGTACCATTAATGCTTGGTTAGGGCTAAGTTACGGTTTAGCTTACGAAACTTAGTTAGCTTAGTATTAGGCACCAGCAATACTTGCTAATATTTAGTTACACTATTTGTTTAAGTTTAGGTACAGACATGTGATTAGATTTGGCAAGCAAAGCTAGGTTTAGCTAAAAAAAAAAAAAAAAAAAAATCAAATAACAATGCTACTCATTCAGTTTTGGGGTTGATTAGATTAGTGTTGTCAACAATAGTTCCTCTCTAGTTTTACGTACCAACATTACTTGCTGTGGTTTAGCTAACAAGGCTATTTGGTTAGTTTTAGGTACCAACAATGGACTTTTTCATGGCAGCCTTTAATTGGTTATGTTTAAACAACAGAACCTATTCGTTAGGTTTAGCTAACAAAGTAAGGGTTAGCTACCATTTGGCTGAGTTAAGCTAATAAGAGTATATCAAAATACTACATTATTGTAAAAACAAATGGTATAAAATGGCATCTGACCAATAATATGAGAGAATTTCTTATATTTCATATATTTCTCAGAGCTTACAGGATTGTTCGTCAGGTTCCTCTGCGGTAAAGGAAGCGCCTGTTAGCATGTTGTACCTTAGCGTCTCCGCTGAGGCAGGGCTGCAGGAGGAGGGTGAGCTTTGAGTTCCTGAAGGGGATGTGGAGAGCGTTACACTTCAGCGCGCTGAACACCTGCAGGAGAGACAACAGTGACTTTTCACCTGATGGAACGGTTCCCGGGGGGGTTCTGCTCGCCTTGGACCGGGGGCCCCCTGGTGTACCTGTCCCAGTGCTGTCAGAGATTTATTGATGGCGGCTGCCTCCACCAGCCTCTGACCCTCAGCTTCCGTCTTGGAGATTCGTTCAGAACCGGCCAGATCACACAAGGTGAGCGTGCCACGAGACGTCAGCCCTGACACCTGGTCTGAGCCCTCCACCTCCAGCGCCACCACCAGGTGAGACCGAGAACTGAGTGAGAGGAAGACAATGCTGTTAATTGTGAGCTTCCTCACCCAGAGCTCCTGTTGAGTGAGCGGTGAAGTGACACCTCTGTGTGTTCATCTTGGTGGAAGCGATCTTCCTGTTGTTCTCGCCCGTCTCCATCACGCTGAGGATGTCAGCCTCGGTCTGGACCTGGATCTGGGTCAGTCCCGGGACGGACACTGACTTCCCCTGGACTCTGATGTCCAGGGCAGCGTCGCTGCTTTTGCGCAAGAGGTCGTTCAGGTTTTCATTATAAATTTCCAACATGGAAATCTGAAAATCAGCATAAACACATCCACCTGTTTTACCTTTAAAGGCACAGTTCACCAGAAAAATAACATTTATAACAGGTTATGTTTTCCCCTTCATACATATAAACATATCTGTTCCCAACAAAAATTAATTATTTCATATTTTGAGAAAAAAAATTCATAAATTTACGAGTAAAAATGCAATTTTATAAGAATACATTTGTAACTTAAGGAGATTTCATGTGGATAAAATTAACAAAAAAGGCAGCAGTTGTTCTTTCTTCAGAATAAACAGTTTTAAAGTCCTGATACTGACGATAATGTGGTGCTAATGTGCCAAAAGATGAAGAATTTCCCTGTTTTTTGGAGTTTATTCTTAAATTTATGAAGGTATCCTCATGTTATTTTTCCTCACTGTGGCTTTAAAACTCCGTCGCACAGCTGCTATTTACAGGCAAGTGATGCAGGTATGTAGTTGTCAAGCTCCAGTTTTTCTTATATAAAACATGAATACACAGAACCAAAACTGAATCTTCTCCCCCCGGGTCAAACCCTGGCCAGGCACCGGATCTCATCCCGGCCCCGCTGCTGGACTTAGCTTAGTAACAGACATTCCACAAACAGTCCACCTCTGAGGGTGAGGTCACACCTTCAGCGTGTAGGACACCTTCTCCTTCTCTGAGCAGACGTGTAGAAGTTCTCGTATTGACCTGAGGAGCAGACGGATATGTTACACCTGTGGCAGGAAACTCGACCCGCCTGTGCAAACTGAGCTGCTGTGTCGCCTCATCACATATTAACGACACCTCACAAAATGAGGCGCGGTTCTGCTCGCTTGGCCCCTGACAGGGGACGTGTTCGTGATGAAGGCTTCGGTCTCCCCAGTTTTACTACCACAATGAGCTCAGCCTGCAGGTTTTTCAATCAGCGAGGACACATTATGGGTTGTGTCTGGGGCTTGTTTCCAGAATTCAAGAATTTCATTTAAAAAAGTTCTGTAACTTTTATATATTCTTCAGTGATTTCTCAAAGTGAAACATTTTAAGCCTTCTTAGTTTTAATTTTCATGGTTAAAGTTTACATTAATATGCTAATACTCTGAGATGTGTATATCTTTTAGCTGTTGGCCATAATTTAAAAATTCACATAACAAAATGCTTGAAACATTTAAATTTTCATGTTCTTAAATAGTTGGTGAAAAATCACGATATTCTGACCTTTTGAGCCGTACTAAAAGGCTTCCTCCCCCATTTGTTTTACAGTTAAATGACTCTTTTGGTCCCATTTTGTTTAGATTAGACAAAATAAACACTTTGGAGTTTGGAGTTAAGATAAAGAAAAAAAATTACTTGGTTATACTTACGTACCACGAATATTTGTTTAAGTTTAGCTAACTTAACCTCACCTGAACCTTTATGATCCAAAAATATTTAGGTTTACACGACATAAATACTGTAGCAACAACATCATGATTTTGTTGCTACGAGACGTGCATTTTTCGGATGAATTGTTGTTATGGGTTCATACGAAATTGTTCTGGTTCTGGAATAAAAGTTTTAGGGAAACGCTTCTCCCATGAGCCCCGTGTGCTGCCTGATCAGTGCAAAATGGCAGCTGATTGGCAGATCTTTGATGTAAAGGAAAACCACCTCCAGAGTCGGACAGTCGACCCGTTTGGAAACGACGTAACCACGAACCGCACTTGTGTGATATTCATCGTATTTCAAACAAATCCCTTTTTCCAGAAACACACTTTGTTTCCCCTGAAAGACGCAACCATGTTGGGTTTTCAGGGTCTTGGACAGGACACTTCCATGTCCAGCTGAGGGACGGCCGAGGACCAAACCATCAGCCTATCAGAAGACGTTTTCTCTGAATGACCAGAGTGTGAGCTGCCCTGACCGGATGTTGACTCCTGGGTTTTCCTTGCTGCCCATCATGGTGTACGTCTTCCCTGAGCCCGTCTGTCCATAGGCTAGAATGCAGACGTTATACCCGTCCACACAGGAAGTTATCACCGGCACAGTTCCTGCAAACACGTCCTCCTGCCGACAGAGGGGATAGGATGGTGATGAAGAGCGCAGCTGCCTCGATGCCAGTATTAGAGTGAGGTTCTGGATTTAAGTTCAACATTATGTCTCATGTGCACACGTATGCAAATGAATTAAAAAGCAATTAATTTAAAGAGACGAGAACTGTTCTGCAAAGGCCCACAGCTTGTTAAGGGCTGCTCCCCTCCCTCCTGATGTAGGGTATTAAAAGTGGGATTTAAATTAAAGCTGCCTTTCACCACAGAATTAATCCCATCTGGCCTGGTGTTTCACCCATTCGGGATGGCTGACAGTCACCACTAAGTCCTGGAGACAGTGTCATAGAAGCTCCACCGGCTGAAGGCTTAGGCATTTTAGTCAGACATAGTTGTGTATCATCTGCAAAGAACCGTACAGCAGATGCTGTGCTACCCGTTTTTTTTTTTCCAACACCTGGTTCTGACAAGCAAACCAAAAGATCTGAACATCCACTGATACGGTCAACTTGTCAAGCTGTTCCTGCTCTGGCTGAGAGGTAAATTTTGACCGAGCCGTGTTCTTTTGCTCTACAATAAATAAGACAAACTGATCATCCATAAAATCTGCATATTCATCATAACTTTTGGCCTCTTTGAGGTAACATACTAAACCATTGGGTTCAGGATTGTCTGAGGGGTCAAGGTGGGTCCTTACCTGTGTTCTGCTCTGAGGGAAGATCTTGTCGAACTGGAACTTCTTTCGGTTTCCCTTCTGCACAACCACCACTTCTTGGTCGTCGGGTGTCTCCAGACAGGAGCTGGAGGCTGTGGTCATCCTGCAGCGACAGAACACCCGGATGTTTCCTTGCAGCTCCAGCAGCTTGTTGAACAGAGTCTT
This sequence comes from Mola mola, assembly GCA_001698575.1. Lineage (NCBI taxonomy): Eukaryota > Metazoa > Chordata > Actinopteri > Tetraodontiformes > Molidae > Mola > Mola mola. The sequence continues at coordinate 3,654,976 of KV751377.1, read as the reverse complement.
CCTCTCCACCGCCTCCTTCCTGTAGAGGGATCGCAACTCCTCCACCTCCTTTGCCACCTCCTGCTCTCCCAGGGTCATCTTTCCCACAGCCCCCTTCAGCTGTTCGAGCTGGTTCTTCATGTCGGTCAGCGCCTGGTGAACGGTGGATCGAAGCTGCTTGTTGGAGACATTCATCTCACGGGTCAGACGGCTCATCTGGCGGAAAGGGCCGATTCCGACGGTGGGTTGGGCAATGTTCTTGGAGGGCGGGACAGCAAGAGCCTGACGATTCAGGAGAGATCGGATCTTCTCTCGCGCCTCCTGCTGGTCAGCCTCGAGCTCGGCCAACTTCTGGTTCAGGTGCTGGATGACTTCGTTGCGGTAACGTACTTCCCTGGCCAGGTAGCTGTTCCTTTGGAGAAGATTGTCCACCTCCTTCTCTTTGTTGTGGAATTTCTGCTTCAGATTGTCAATGACCCTGTCCCGCTCCAGGAGGGCCCTGCCAGGTTAAAATAAACTATTTGGAGTTTATTGGAGCTACAAAGCTAAAGATTGACAGCATGTGATTGGTGACCCACTGAGAAGCAACAGCACAGAATAAATAGTGCATTTATCATTTATCATTTTCACATTTCCGAGTTCCCAGAGTTTCCAGAGTTCCCAGTCCCGATGCAGCTGGATTTCTGACTTGAAAACTTTACCAACCCCAACCTAAAAATCCAAGAAGGCTTCAACGTGCATCAACAGTACAGAAAACCCACAGAATTATCCATTATCACTCATTGTTGTCAATTGAAATCAATAATAATAATGAAATCTGATGGAAATTTAGAGTGTTGAGGTCAACGCTTTGGCCTGGTTCTGGAATCAGATTCAGTGCTGGTGTTTGTCGCAGACCTGAAGGAGTTCAGGTCGGTGTAGCTGTGATCTCCACTGGCAGAGGCCTGCAGGAGGATCTCTCCAAACATGGTCAGGTAGATGGAGATGACCTCCTCAGGGTCATAGTTACACTGTCTGAGCGCTGCAGTGATCTCCTTCTGGTCCACCAGACCTGGCAGAGTGGCCTGGAGAAAAGATACTTTTTCAGACAAAGACGACGAAAATGATTTTATTTGCATAGTTTATACTCTACCTACCTCAGAAATGAAAAGTGGTTGTTTAATTTGAGCGATAATTTTGCAGTATTTACTATTTTTGCAATCTTTTTGGCAAAAATTTTCACTCATAATTTGTTTTCCAGCTTATGTTATATAAATTATGAAAAGTTATGAGAAAATCGGATGGGTACCGTAATGCCTCTATTTACAAGCGGGAGTTGGAATTTCTCCATTCTCATTTAATGACAAATTAATTTAAATATGATCTTGTAAAGATCTTCAAACTTCAAACTTCCTGGTATATTATTAGGTACAATTTGAATAGGATATAAAATTAACTTTAATAAGTGCTTTACATCCCAGCCAGGAAACTGTCAATGATAACCATCGAAACACGTCAAGTTTAATCTGTTTGAGAAGAGGAGATAAATTCATTTTAACCAAATCTTCCAGTTAGTCTTCCAGGTAATATGGATTAAACTGTGAGGTATTTATTTGGATCTTTACACCTTCTCGATGGCAGAGCAGGAAATTTACCCACATTACTGCTAGAAATCATTGTTTAGGGTGGCCAAGAAATAACATCTTGTCATCTGCATATAATGAGATATGCTTCCTTTTCTCGCTATTAATTTCATTTATATGAAAGAAAAATACCGAAAATCCTATTGTGAAAGATGCAAAGCAGCATGAGTGTCCTCACCATGACTCGCTGGACTCGAGCTTTGACAAACTCCATGTTGACCTCCCACTGCAACGGCAGCAGTAGCCAGACGCCAGACTGAGGGTCCCAGAATCTGCAGGTATTCACCCGCTCCTGGAAAAGAGGAGCATCGGTGAGAGGCAGAACCACGATGCAGCTGGAAATTGTTTGTTCCCATCTCACCTCGAACATGTAAGTCATGACAGTTCCCCTTCCTTGGATGTAGACGCTGCCGGTGCGATCGTCGTCCCTGAACGCCGGCTGGCTGCTGGCCGCAGTCTCCAGCTGACCGAAGCCCTGAGGGACAGAATTCTCACAGTTTGTCACAGTTTGGTGCATCAGAGCTGAATTTGTAGTTTGCAGTGAACCCTGTATATAATAATGAACAGACCTCGTTGTTGGAGGTGATGAAGCGTCCCTGACTGTACCACTCCTTCGGAAATGGCTGCAGATTCTGGTAAAGGCAACAGCAATGTAATGGTCGACTCAACCCAACCCTATTTCCTGGTCTTTTAAGCTCTAAAATTTCCACAGAATACACTGTTCTTTAAAAATGACATGAGTATTGGCTCTGGTCAATAAGACAATCTATGCGTTTCCTCACAAATGAGAGCTAATGAGGCTAGCTAACGTTACAGAAGAGCCGAGGGGGACAAAGAACCAGTGTTTTAGTAATATCATCGGTAGATGTTCCCACCTGCGACTCGTCCACGTAGACTCTGTTTCCATGATGGTTGAAGCAGCTGTAGAGCGTCCCGTCGTTGTGCAGGAAGCTCTCAAAGTCCAGTGACACTTCTTCACCTTCGGCCGGAGTTTCCTGACAGCACCAAGATTCAAGAATCTTAAAGTTTAGTTCAACCGCAGATGAAAAAGGGATTTTCTACTCACCCAATACTGACAGGAAGTCAAATTCTGTCCATTAAACATTTCTGGAACTTCACAGTAAAACAGTCTTGTACAACTAAAAGGTTCCGAAAAGTTCGGGGGGGCTCGATTTAATTCTCCTCACACCATGAAAATGATTTTAAAGGACATTCACACCCTTTAAAAAATCTTCTCTGGCAATCAGTCAAGGCAGAAAGTCCCGCCCACCAGAGCCGGCGTCTCCTCCAAGGTTCCCAGAAATGTTTGTCATGAAGGTGAGCAGATAATGATTTTTTTCTCTTTTAAACCTCTCTTGTTGTACAACAGTGGTCGCAGTGAAACATGCAGAGATTTCTGATCATAAAGTGAATATCAAAGCAAAAGTGTTTGTGGTGATTTTGAAACGTTTTGGTTTGAAAATATCTAAATCTTATATTGTGGAAGTTGACATGATGATCATGAAAGGCCACTTCATGGATTTCAAAGTCTGTGTTTCAATATAATTACCAAATAAGATGACTTTAATGTTTTAATTACTTTTAACATTTTAAAGATTTTATGTGTCATTTATTTGTAAAGGTTTTAATTGGGTGGCTCATAAAGAATGGAAAACTGTGATTTTTCCATGAGAATGAAAGAATCCGTGATGTCATGATTCTATTCAGCCAGCTGTAATGTGGCCATTGATGTCATGAGAACACACACATTCATCATTGATGTTTGAATAAGTTAAGAAGCTGCTCACGGTAACCGGAGCCGGGACAGTTTGTGTCGCATCTTCCGTGTTTCCGTCTTCAGTCTTTAAAGACTGAACGTCCACAGTGTGACTGTCCGGCTTCGCCACGTCTTCACCTGCCTGAAAAAGCAACGAAAACAGCATTTCAGAGAAGAGCGGCAGAGACGGAAGAACCTTTAATTGTAAAAGTAGAGATGAAAAGTACTCATAATGCAGTAATGATTGATGATGATCATTATTGATGAATTAATAGTTTTATTCATGAAAGGAAAGAGTAATTTGTGGTAAAACATGATAATCACGTCCAACCGCAAAGACCTGTGTCCGTCTGTCTGCTAGCAGGATTACGCAGAAACTACTTGACTGATTCCAAATTTCCAGCAGAGGTCTGTCCTGGCCCAGTCCACACCTGATCAGGCTTTGGTGGCCAAAAGTCAAAGGTCAAAGTCACTCAAAGGCATGGTTTTTTTTTGGTCATTACTCCAAGAAAGAATTGACACAGAGAGGTCCAACTGGTGCCATTTTATAGCTGGCAGCACTGGCTACAGATGATTAACTTTTGGGCTTTCAAGGTTAAAGGTCAAAGTCACTGAAAGGTCAAAAACATATTTTTTGGACATATCTCCTGAAAGAGTCGAATTAGGCCCCACTTCCCCCCAGCAGCAAGGTTCAGTTAGGATTGGCACGGTACACCATTTTTTGCATTTCCATTGCTGGAAGTCGAGGATGGTGAAGGCAGGTTGGACCTAAGGAACAGAAACAGGGAGGGGAAATGCTTCTCATGCTTGAATCCCAGAAGTCACAAACCCCAGCTTTAAATATCTCAGATTGATTATCAGAACGAATATTAGCGACACAAAATGCTGGATGTCGTCCATTGTTTCCATTGTTTGCCGTGTTGCGGTCACTTCGTCACATTGCTGAATGATTTCACGCTACATGATGTAGCTGGTGTGGCTGCAGCCATCAGACCTGTACCCAGTTCACCAGGTGATGACTGTCAGTGGATTACTGTTGCAAAGAGTAACGAACTGAGCTGAACTGCTTGGAGGAAACAGGGCTATAGAGAGGTCTAACTGTTGTCATTTTGTAACAAATCACAGGGTCCATCACAGAGTCAGAACCAGCTGATTCTGCTGTTCATGTGTCCCCCATCAGGTGGCACCAGCAACATGTGTTCTTTCTGGTACCAAACGATCAAGACCTAAAAAAATCTCATTCAGGAATCCCAGAAACAAACAAAATACTAATAAAATACCATCTGGTAGAAAACTGGAATATGACTTTGAAAGGTCAGCATTTTTTCCTGGTGAGTATATTTTGTATGGAATTTGGTTGCATTGGTGGAAGAAGATCCTCTCTGACCTTCGTGCAGGTGGATCCTACAGAGCTCAGGTGTTCGGAAAGTAAAAACATGAAACTTCTACCTGCAGGGTGGCGTTGCTCCGCCCCTCGGGTGTAGAGGACCGGCGGGGTTCAGGCTCAGCCTCCCGGGCCTGCAGCCTCTCCGGCCGCGGTCCTCCGCTGACGGACGCTCCACCACCCATCCCGACGTCTGCTGAGAGAGAGAGAGTGAGAGGGGCGCTGGCAGGGAGGCTGTGATGTCATCGAGACAGGTGAGAACAGGTGTAATCCGACACACCTTGTCCATGTGACACATTCACACGTGTTTTACTGACAGATGTCCAGAAAACAGAAGTGTATAGAAATAAAAATGTTATTTGTTTATCATTTATCACATCAGATTTAAATTCATATTTTAAAAGTGAGGTTTGTCTTACAAAAAACAACATTATTCTTTGCCTGATTTGAGTTGTAAAAGTTATTTCACAAAGAGAAACTATGCAAATACTCTTATGCTCTTAACAGCATTTCTGTGAATTTAAAGTACAGTTTCAGTATAATCTGTTCTACCTCTTACAAAACGGTGGCAAATACCCAATCTAAATTAAATGTCTGTCATATGTGTGTGTTCGCAATATTTTAGGATTTGATTTATTTAAAATCTTTTTATTTTTATTGATGCAATTTAAATTTGGCTTTAACTATATAAAGCAATAGTAGTTTAGTTCGAATGTTTTCTCAGTGCTCATTTACACCACAGTCACTTTATCAGCCAGCTTCAAAAAGAAACTTTCCTATAACCTTTTATTTAGTTCACATATGTGATGATCAAATGTTTCCTCTGTGAGCCTGAACAAATCCTCTGTGGCCTCTCCTGCACCACTTCATTTGACCACCAGAGGGCAGCACGTGTCTATGAAGGTGCTGTGTTGAGCGTCTCTGTCACATTGTGTTCACCTGCAGCTGAGCTGACAGTCAGTCCGGGTTTCTGGCATTTAAACAGAGAGAGATGAACTCAAACCCTGCAGCAACGGTACATCCTCTGGATCGTCTGAGCCGAAGCTCCGGAGATATCAGAACAGAAACAAGAAGTTCTGGAAGATCCCTACTTCTCTGAGAATATTTGTTTGGTTTGAATGGAGACTTTTGAATTACACCCACACAAAATCATCACAATCTGCTGGATAAGAACTGTACTCACATTCCTGGTCCTCAGAGGATGAACCTTTTGGATGGGTAAGTTTTTGCAGGCTGGACCCAAACGCAGACACAGAGGTTAAGAAGATTGCTTAGAACCAGGGAGATGGAGTTTATGCTAGTTTCATGCTGTTAGCTTTAAAACCTGGTGCGCCACCCGGAGGACATCACTGATACTGTCAGTATGCTGCTTCAGTAGCGCTTGTCAGAACCGCAGAACCTCGAGTTCAGTTCAGCCCACGTCTGATGTCCTTGATGCCCATCAACGAAGGAGAACATGTTGACGTGAATGAAGAAGTGTCCACAGTTCTTCCCACTGTGCAAAAATGATGCCAGAATATCCCAGGTGCCGCCATTTTGTACTGGTGACGTCGTTTGGAATCAGTGCATTAGTGACCAATGCTGCAGTCAGCCACTAGGGGGCGATCCCAGGTTTGGCTTCTTTTTCGGAGCTGTCCGAGTGACAGACTCAGCTGAGCTGAATAAGTCACTGCGACAGCCGAGACAAAAGGTCGGAGAAAATATGGCTGAGGTCGGAAAATATCAGCGTTCCCCTTCCAGGGCCACAGTTCAGTTCGACATTCTGAAAGTAAAACTAAACTGTTCAACAAATCCTTGGAGAGTGACTTCGTTTGAGACCACGCCCACTTCGGCAGCCTGAGCTGCTCATCATCTCACGCCGTCGCATCTTTGTTTTATCGAGCCTCGACTCAAGGCACGGAAGGAAACAGGAAGAGGAGGAACGACTGACCCATCGCGGCATGTGTCCTCCATCGGGGTCGTGGTGATGATACTGCAGAACCAGAACCGTGGCGACGACCGACAGACCCACGATCACCATGGTGGTGGCGAAGTACTGAGCTGGAACACAAAGGTCACTTTCACCCGTTGGAGTTCTGATAAAAGCTGTGAAAGAGGAAGTCCGGCTGCACACATGTTAGCTGTGCGATCATCACTAACGATGACTGGACAGAATAATTCTACTTCCTGTTTTGGATGCACACACTTCCTTTGTGCTGTAAATCCAGTGAAAGATGCAGCATGAATGCGAGCGCTGCGTACGCAGAACCATCAGATTTGATCATCTTTTTAGCCATTACAGTGTAACTTTATCGATCCGCAGTGATTGATCGACTCTCACCTATGAGGGGGACGGAGTCGGACGTCGCCGGCATGATCTCAGCCACCAGCAGCATGAAGACGGTCAGGGAGAGCAGCACCGTGATTCCTGTAGAGAGACGCGATTTAAACGTCCACTGTGACACCTCGCTGTTCTTTTCCTCTGTCCAAGCGTGACTGCAGTAATTCACGGAGGAGCAGCAGCACACAAGAGCAAATGCATCGTGTTTCTGCTGAAAACTGCGGTTTGGGGTTTTGCTAATCTTTAATTCACCAGATTACAAGTACGTGGTTATTTTGTAAAGACGTTTTTAATCATAGAATTTTCAGAAAGCAGGTATCATATATCCTGATATAAAATTATCCATATTCAGACAGAAGATTTTGTGTGTTTCTGCTTTCCCAGACTGGAAACCAGTGAAATCCAGGACAGGAATACTGCAAAATATATCATCTGACCGGTATATTTACACACCAGCTCTGCCTCATACCAGGAAGTGGATCAATACAAACAAGATTCACGCGAAGGGAGTTAAAGGGGAAGAGCATCATAAAAGCTGTTTTTACACTCGTTATTTTGTTTCTCCTTTAACGATTTGCTTTCAGCTGGAAGTGGAGAACATTTGAGCTCCTGAGAGTAAAGTCTACAGGTCCTCACCCAGCGAGATCTTCTCCCCGGAGTCGGCGGGCAGCAGGAAGACGAGGAGCGCCAGGGTGGAGATGAGGACGCAGGGAATGAGCAGGTTGAGGCCGTAGTAGAGCGTCCTCCTCCTCATCACCACGGTGAAGGTCACGTCCGGGTACGGCTCCCTGCAGCACTCGTAGAAACGCTCGTTCCGCCGCCCGGGAACCTCTGAAAGCAGAACACGTGACGCTCGCGTGTTAACCCGATGGACAGGATGGACTCCATCACCTCTGCTATCGAAGCAATTGGAAGTTATGTTTTCACCGGTGTTGGTTTGTTTGTTTATTTGTTTGTCTATTTGTAGAATTACACAAATACTACTTGACTGTCTTCAATGACGTTTTCATCAGAGGTTTGTCTTCGCCCAACCTACAGCCGATTAGATTAGATTAGAATTGACAGAAAGGTCCAACTGGTGTCATTTTCTTTTTTTTTTTCTTTTTTTTTTAGCTGACACACTGGCTACCGATGATTAACTGGGCTTTCAAGGTCAAAGGTCACTGACAGGACAAAAATACACGTTCATTATTTTGCTATCTAAAAATAATGAACTTTGTGAGGATTATAATTTAATCAAGCAATGGAAACCTTAAGAGTAACTGGTTTTAAAAACTATATTTTGGGAGATACAAAGACTTTCCTATAATAACAAAATAAAAAAAATGTGTTACCAATGTGACGAGCATGAGGCTGCGGCTAATTTTACTTATCATAAAGAATAGAAACTGTTAAGCAGCTAACCTGTGTTACTGTCAGTGACATCACAGCTTCTCATTTTATATTTATTTTATCTAACATCTTTTGTTTATTCTTATATATTGTTCCTCACCGGAGTCGCTCAGGTAAGATTCTATGAAGACAGAAGATCGTTCTCCACTATTACAAACAGGAAACGCAGAGATAAAATCTGAGTTTTACCTTTATTTGTGTAGTATAATGTTTTCTGTTCAGTTTGTTTTTTAGGCTTTTATTTGGGCTTTACAGTTCGAGGTCGGGAAAAATTCCCCAAATTCCCCTTTTTAACAATCGTGTCCTGGCCAAACTGCTAATTAAGATCTACTTCAACCAAACCAGAGATGAGTGTGAGAGCCAAACCAAGGAGGCTTTGGCAAGTTAGATGTTCTGCAAAGAGTTAACTGTCTTAGTTGGGTAAAAGAGAGTCAGAATGACTGTTTCTCTGTTTGGTAAAGGAAACAATCGTGAGAATAATCCCATGTCAGTTTGTTTTATTAACATAGACTAAATATGAAAAAAAACCTGCGAGGCCCTGTTCACGCTACACGTGACGGAGTGTGACGGAGTGTGACCACGTACAGTCACTGAACTACAAGTTTAAGGTACTTGTACTTTACTTGACGTGTTCACATTTTCTACTATGTTAAACTTTCACTCCAATACAAGTTAGAGGCCAATATTTTACTCCAGTGCATTTATTTATTGGGCTGTAACGATGAAAATCAGTAAAAATGTGACAGTGAATGAGTCATGATGCACCTTTTAGCAGATAGCGCAAATGCTAAATACTGTGACTTGGCTTTAAAGTGTTTTCACAGCACTGTGCAGTAACTCGCCATCTCCAGCCATTTCAGTGAGGGAAGAGGCAGCAGAAGGAGGGCGTTTTCTGTCGGTAGGTTCAGGAAGCGAGAGGGGTCTGAAGGACGGGGAGGAGCTACGGAGCAGATGTAGGTTTAGCGGAGTTGCTCCTATAGAAGTCTCATGCACAAAAAATCGTGAACTGTGAAACCAGCATCAACTGAATCGTTACATCCCTATTAATGTATTATTTCTAATTACATGCCAGACACAAAGGAGAAAATACTGTAATTTGTCTTATTTTTTCTTTATAAACTAAATAATCCTTTTACACTTGTGGAGTATTTATTTATTTAAGTTAAGGAAATTAGTCCCACGGCAGGTCGATGGTAAACACAAACATGAATGGATGTCACCTCCCACGCAGCATAAACAGCATCAGATAAATAAAAACAAACTCCTGTCTTAAAGCTGGGTGTGGGAATCACACATGAGACTCGTATGGTAGCAACTCACCTCCCTGTTTCTGCCCTTTAGCTCCGCCCCAAACTTTCCGACAGTCATTGTGACATGTTGGCAACTGTTTCCTGGTCCAGTCACCGCGACCGAAACTGCACTTCCCTCATTGAAATGACCAAACACAACAAGTTAACACACGGCAGGGTGACAGAGAGACTTAAAGTAAGGTCACAGTATGTAGTGTCAGCGCCATCTGCTGTGTAAAATATGTATTGCGTCTCATTTATCATCTCAAATAATTTTAATGATTTTCATTTTAACAGTGTAATAAATGTGGGTAATAATGCTGTCGTAAATGCTGCTTTTCGTTGTTATTGTAATTTTCTTTTTTTTAAATCAGCCTTTCGGACTCTCAGATAAAAACCAACATTTCTTCTCTCACCCACGAGGTCCCACTCTCCGTTGGCGATGTATCCCGTGACGTCGGCCTGGATCATCTGCAGGTCCAGAGACCAGCCGCCGTGCGTCCACGAGCCGAACTTCAGCTCGCAGCGCTACACGTCGAACGGAAACCAGCGGACGTCGATGGAGCAGGTGCTCTTAAATATCCCTGAAGCGAAGACAGAAGCAAAGAGGAGATAAAGAGACAAAAATGTGGAGAGAGAAACAGCCCGAACACAAGGTCAACGACAACTCTAGCGTGGCGCTAGGAGACTGAGGCAAGACGTGGAAAAAGTTCTGAGGTAGAAAGCAGAAGGACAAAAACACCCCCAAGAATTCATGAAACTAAAAAGAAAATAAATTATAGGCAACAGAGAAACAGATGAGTCGTCCAACAGAAACTACAGATGTGGAATAAGTTTCCAAAGCAGACAAAGTGTTTTTCCAGGGAGACGTGAAGACCCGTCTCCGTCGGGGATGGCGCCCTTTGAGCTTTCCAATAAGTTTGTGCGGAGCAGCAGGAAAACCAATCTGGTCCCCAGTCGGCAATTTAACGATCCCTGATGAGAGTCGGCAGCGTCGGCATCAGGATGCAGCAAAGAGGAAACGCTAACGTGAGACATGGAAAAACATACAGCAAAAACAGGTGTCAATTATGGACGGAGTCATCATTTTCTGTGATCTCTGAAAAGTTTGAATTAAAATCTATGTGTCCAACTGAGAAAAAAGTTTAAAGCTCCTAATAAGAATGACGGAATGAAACATTTTCACTGTTGGCTTGTTTCTTTTGTTGGTCGTTTTTGCTCGTGAAGTCATAGTTTGTTTGTCACCGCTGAAGCTTGAATCCTGAGCCCGCTAATCGATGCTAGCTGTCCACCGTAATAGAGCTGTTACGATCTCATTGATTACTGATCGGCCGATGGGAAGGCCTGGTCGTCAATCGAGGCCGTAACTCCTGCTGACGTCCTCCCGTTGACCCCGTGACCTCATGTTCACCTGCTTCCTCCCATGCGGGTCTCCATAAAACGGGTTGGATGGAGCCGGTCTGTCCTCGGAACTGAATCAACGGACAATTGATATCCATCCGTTTATGCCGATTATTCAGAGAAAAATAAATCGCTACTTAAACAGGAAATAGAAAACTGCTTTGCTTTAAATGCTCGTCATCACTCAGCGTATGAAAGGTTAAAGAAAAATGCTTCCATCTGTGTTTTGGTTCGCAGACGAGGCATTGTTGTCCATCCCAGCTGACAGTGGAACAAGTTGGATAACCGTTAACGTCGCGGAGGGAGAAGAAGGTGAAGGAGAGACGTTGAAAAGTGTTTAAAACCAACATTCTTCCTGTTTCATCTGAAAAGAACAAGAGCCGCCCAGTAATTAATACAAACAGGTTCGTCCTCTGTCGTTATCGGCCAGTTTCCATCTCCAGCTGGAACTCTTACGGTTGCTTTTATCTCGGACAGCTGCCAGACTGCTAGCTGTAGCCGTGGTGCTAACACTGTCCGTGTGACGTGACGAACCGAACCGAGCTCCGGTATCAGGGAATCTTTAACACTGCAGGTTACGTGATTCTTGTTTCCCTGCATCCCCGATATCCGCCTGCAGGCGGGGCTACACCGTCCGTTCACTGGTTTACTGTAGTCTGCCAACATGCTAGCGATGGCTGAGGTTGGACGTAAACCAAATAAAACATGAAATCGACGCATCGAATAGAAGATTTTAGTCTGAACCGATTGAGACAACAGGAGAATCCTCCCGGAATGAGCTGAACGTGTTTCTCTCTGGTTAATTACGGCCGATCAGAGCGTCGGTGTTACCTGGCGGCAGGTACTGGCAGTAGCCGCTGGACTTGACCAGGATGTTGGTGTGGAAGGAGGCGTCGAACCTTTCATCAGCGCTGTGGTGAGAGACAGATAAAGACAGATTCTTTTTTTTTTTTTCTCCACATGAGTTCTTATCATCAGTGGTTTCACCCGATTGAATTTTGGGCTTTATAGGTCAAAGGTCGAGGTCAGAAAGAATTCCTAAAACTCCAAAAATCCATCTTTTAACATCCCATCTTTGGTTCTAACATCGTCACATTTGCACAGTGTAAAGACGATGTTTAACCTTGAAAGGTCAAGGTCACAACAGGCACCGTTGAGAAAACTTGCTCTATGTCAGGATTCCCCGGGTGGGAATCTTCCAAACTTCCGCTGAAGGATCCGCGTTTCAGCTGGTCTGAACACTTGAAAGAATCACCACGTATAATACCAGTGAATTTTTAAAACAGAACTCCCCAGAACGGGAGTTGTTGGTCCTTTGGGGGCGTTGAGCTGTGGACACAGACGGTCAGTCAGAATGATGGTAATTCAGAGATGCCGTTGGCCGGACGCCTCTCATTAAAGCCGGCCGATGAGCCGATGCGCCTGCCTGTTACTGGCGAGGCATTAATCCCGACGGGGACAGGACCCGTCTCCGGCGCCGCTAACCTCAGGGAATTATCCGAATTAGCTTGTTTACTGAGTCAGAACCGAAAAACAAGCCGTCCGCCGTTTGGCTTGGTTTGTTCCTCGCCGTGAACCGATACATGCTCAGGCCACCAGAGACAACCTGATCCTGTTGTTCCGCCTCCGCGCTGACATTTTAAAGACCCGGAGAAAAGCTTCACTGTGAGGGGATCACGCAGCGTTAAACGGGGAGGAATATTGAGTGTAAAAACAACACAAGTGACACTGAATAATGCAGCAATAAGATTTCTGAGAGATTTATAATGGCCATCCAGCGATGAGAGTTAGAGGAAATGTTAGAGTACAACAGCACTCAGAGAGCGTATTCCTCCACCTAGGACCCCACGCCCAAAATGTCTTTCAGACCCCACATTCACTTACGGGCAAAAATCTGACAAATTAGTAAAAGAATATGTAGTTATTTTTAATGTCACTGCCTTTTTTGACATTGAGATGTTTCAAGATACTTTATATTTAACTTTCTCAAATTATTATTTTGAAAAATAATATTTGAATAAATCTGCTATTAAATGTAACAACCTTTTTACAGTAGACAACCTTTCATTTTGGAAGAATTTTGCCCCCCAAAAACCTGAATTACCTGACATTAACCTTTGACCTTTCAAGGTCAAACTTGTTTTGTGTCACCAAACAAAAACACGTTTTGACCTATAAAAGCCAAATTTTTATCAGCTGAAGCCAAATATAAAATGAACTCACATAACAACAATCAGAAGAACTCATCATTTTTTTAAGTTGCGACCCTGTATGACCCTGTATGACCCCGTATGACCCCGTATGACCCCGTATGATGACTCATTCTGATATCAGTATTTGAAGGGTTTTTTAGATTGCTTGTACAACATTTAATACACTTTCTAATGAAATAAACCCAGAATATTGGTGCACCTGTTGTACAGCAGCACGTCGGGTCTCCAGATCCGGTTGTCGGGGAACCTGACGCTGGTCACGCCCGGATAGTCGGACATGTTCCACTGCAGGTAGAAGTCTGTCCAGTACTGCAGACACACACAAACACAACATTCATAGCAGAAAAAGGCAATATAAATTGCAAAAACCTTCAATTCTGGGGTGAGAATGCTGTAGATTTTAAATGGGGCGATAAGGGGAACTTAGAATCCAAATTCAGGACCCGACCATGAACTTAACAAAACTGTCCCCTTTCAAAACATCAACAATCCAACGCATAAAATGCCTGTCAGCAAGCTTTATTTTGAAAATCAAACCCATTGGCATAAATAAAGATGCACGACGTGCCGAGACTTCCTCCCGTCGTACATCCAAGAACATCCCGGAGCAGATCAAGAACCACCCGTATCATATTCCAAACGTGCTTCCTTATGACGTAACAGCGTCTCCTCCTACACCTCAGATTAGATCATGTGACCAAACCTTCCAGCTGCTGACTGATGGAGTCAAATGTTCTGAGAGTTTTATTAACTTTTGTCATGTGTTTTGTGGTGGCAGATCAAACCTGAAAAGGTCCAACTGACGCACCTCAAAAAGTCCCACAAGAAGGAAAAAGAAACAGGAAGTCGACATATCCGAGCAGCGTCACAAACTGCTCCAACATCAACGTCTGTCGACGACTCAAAGTGGCCATTAAATGATCATTTTCAGGGTTAATTCTGAGTTTTCTGAGGTTTGTTTTTCAGTTTTGTTCCATTCTAGGATCAGATTATCTTCGCCGACAGAGGTTTGGGTTACTGAGGACATCTTAAGTCTTCCTCTTCAAAAAGATTGAGCGTGTTAAAATCAACTCTTCTTCCCGAGAGACAAAAGTGAGAGGACGGCAAACTGAGGATTGAGTTTTCTGAAAGACTTGGTGTTTCTTTTGAAGGCAACTGGACTTCTTGTAGTTTATTGAAGATAAGTTTTTCTCTAGCAGAAGAGTGAAAGTTACTGCATCACATTTAAACCGTCAAGTTGTTGCCTTTAACTTGTTTGCTGAAAAGTTCATCGTCTGTGTTTATTTTACTGATCACTTTCTCATAAATTGTAGCCGTTTGATTGATGTTTCCATGAAATGTTTGGCCTTTTTTGAGTGTTGTTGCCTGTTGAAGGTCTCACACATGTTAAATTCAGCGAATAACTGTAACTAAAAGAAATCTCCACAAAATAAGTGAAACATTACAAAACCAAACAGTTCCTGAGCACCTGAAGGTGAAAAATCTGCTCTGATATCCTGTTTTCACTTTGTGAGTCAAAGTTTTCTAGTTTGCCAAAAGAGGAAAAAACGAACAAAGAGAAGCTTCAGTGATACTCCGACATTAAAAAACCCCCACAGGTCTCCTGGTGCACACATGTTTCCTCCTACTTCCACCAAAACACACAAGGGAGGAGCAGCAGGAGGAGGAGGAGGAGGATGATGAAGAGGAGGAGGAGGAAGAGGAGGAGGAAGATGAGGAGGATGATGAAGAGGAGGAGGAAAAGGAGGAGGATGATGAAGAGGAGGAGGAAAAGGAGGAGGATGATGAAGAGGAGGAGGAAAAGGAGGAGGATGATGAAGAGGAGGAGGAAAAGGAGGAGGATGATGAAGAGGAGGAGGAAAAGGAGGAGGATGATGAAGAGGAGGAGGAAAAGGAGGAGGATGATGAAGAGGAGGAGGAAAAGGAGGAGGATGATGAAGAGGAGGAGGAAAAGGAGGAGGATGATGAAGAGGAGGAGGAAAAGGAGGAGGATGATGAAGAGGAGGAGGAAAAGGAGGAGGATGATGAAGAGGAGGAGGAAAAGGAGGAGGATGATGAAGAGGAGGAGGAAAAGGAGGAGGATGATGAAGAGGAGGAGGAAAAGGAGGAGGATGATGAAGAGGAGGAGGAAAAGGAGGAGGATGATGAAGAGGAGGAGGAAAAGGAGGAGGATGATGAAGAGGAGGAGGAAAAGGAGGAGGATGATGAAGAGGAGGAGGAAAAGGAGGAGGATGATGAAGAGGAGGAGGAGGAAGAGGAGGAGGAAGATGAGGAGGATGATGAAGAGGAGGAGGATGATGAAGAGGAGGAAGAGGAGGATGATGAAGAGGAGGAGGAAAAGGAGGAGGATGATGAAGAGGAGGAGGAAAAGGAAGTTGAGGAAGAAGATGAGGAGGATGATGAAGAGGAGGAGGAAGATGAGGAGGAGGAGGAAGAGGAGGAGGACGAAGAGGAGGAGGAGGAAGAGGAGAAGGAAGAGGAGGAGGAAGAGCAAGAGGAAGAGGAGGAAGAGGATGAGGAGGAAGAGGAGGAGGAGGAGGATGAGGAGGAAGAGGAGGATGGGGAGGATGAGGAGGAGGATGAGGATGAGGAGGAAGAGGAGGAGGAGGAGGAGGAGGATGAAGAGGAGGAGGAGGAAGAGGAGAAGGAGGAGGAGGAGGAGGAGCAGGATGAGGAGGAAGAGGAGAATGAAGAGGAGGAGGATGAGGAGGATGATGAAGAGGAGGAGGAGGAGGATGATGAAGAGGAGGAGGAGGAGGATGATGAAGAGGAGGAGGAGGATGATGAGGAGGAGGAGCAGGAGGAGGAGGAGCAGGAGGAGGAGGAGGATGAGGAGGAAGAGGAGGAAGAGATGGAGGAGGAAGAGGAGGAGGATGAAGAGGAGGAGGATGAGAAGGAGGATGAAGAGGAGGAGCAGGATGAGGACTGGCTGCTCCCTGGAGGTGCTGAGAGGAACTGAGGGAGCAGATTAGTGCTTCACTCTCCACAGGACCTGATATGAAACCTAATTAAATCTGGACAGATGCATGAAATGGGTTTAAGAGGTCCTGTTAATGAATTCCTGCACCTCCCGTTAGCTCCGCCCGCAGGAGCAGCTTTTAGAGCGTGACGCCAGGTTCCAACCAGAGAGGTGTGAAGCTCCGCGGCGGGGGAGGCGTCGGGGGTTGAACTGAACCCGCGGCTCCGACAGAGCGAGCGGCGCTGCGCTATTTTTGGAAACAGGAAAAGAAGCTGGGACCCTGTTCGCCTGCTGCCGGATCAAGTTCTTGCTCAGAGAAGCAAAGTTATCTGGGTCGAGCAGCAGCTCCGCGGCGCCTCGGCTCCTCCAGAGTCTCTCTAGGAGCCGAGCTGAAGGAAGCCTGCGATGATGCGGCTCCTATTTATTATCACCGTTTACTGGTTGGTTGACCCAGAGTCAGTCGACACGCGCACACGCACACGCACACACACCTTCCTGCGACGCCTGAGGGGAGATTTCCACAGGTGGATCTGCAGACCGAGGCCGAGGACAGCAGGGAGGGTCCGAGCACAGGAAGTGCAAGAGGCGGGAAAGTGTGAAGGATTAATGTCTGACAGGAAACAGAAGGTCAGACTCATAACTCCTGATGTTTGAACTCACCAGCTGCAGCCAGATGTTTGTGGTCAACACCTGGTTCTTCTCGTCCTACAAACAGAGCAAGAAGGAAACAATCAGAGGCTCATCTGCTCACACCGACGGGGCCCCTGGGGCAACCAGACCGGGACCAGACACGGCCTCCGCGACCTGCAGAGGCCAGTTTGACATGACGGCACGGAAGGGATTTGTTCTGACAAAGACTACGACAGGGGAGCCGACCAAACACTGGATGTCATTACGACGTTGTTTAATCTGACTAAATCTGGTTCATCCATCAAAGTCTTAATTAGCCCAAATATTTGGGGCTGAATTTTTGAGCTGTTTATTCAGTTTGATTTGGCACAAATACGTCCAGAAAATTAGTCTTTCTAGAGGAGTCGGCACGACACGACACGATACTGTGATATATTGCAGTTTTCCACTTAATTCAAATCCAAAGCATGTCCCAAAGTAAAATTGTCAAATCTGTTTTAGCTAATAAAAGTAACATTTTCAGTCTGTTCATCTCCCTTCCTGAACCTTCATTTCAGCAAAAAGCTGTAAGTACCAGCAGACGGATTAACCAGCACAGCCGGAAATGTTCCAAGCTGAAAAAATGAACAGTTTATTCCGGCCTGCACAGTGTGAGTGATCAGAAAACAAACTGGGTGGACTGAAACGTCACCTGATATCAGAATTTATGGAATAAGGTATCAATATTTGGAGTATTTAAAAAAGGGCTAACTGACTATCACCCCCTAGAGGTACACAGTGGTATTACAAGACGGGATGAGCCGTGGCTAGCTGGCTAGCGTGTTAACTTCAGTAGATACGTATGTGAAGCTGTGTTCTCACCACGTCCATGATTTGCAGCAGGCTGAAGCTGAAGTGGACAGTCAGGCTGTGGAAGTCGTTGCTAACGGGCCGCTCTAACGGGTTGTAGTTCCTCATGAGCTCCTGGTAGAGGCGCCGCTGATACACACCCTGCAGGGAGCCTGGAGACACTGCTGCAGGTTGAGCTCACAACAGTCCTGGTGGATTCTGGGAAATTATGCTTTCAGAGAAGAGGAGACAGTTCAGGATGGAATCAGATGTGCGGTGTGACCTGATCGACAGAGATGTCCAGTATTTTTTCAACCTGCGCCCCTTTTCCTGCTCTTTTAGGCTCTGAGATTTCACAAAAATCCATATTTTTGAAGGAAAATTCCTCCAGTGTGGAGTTTTTGGTCATGAGAAGGGTTTCACTCCAGAAGTCTGTACAGTGAAACGGAGTGGACGCCTACAGAGTAACACAAGTGTGTTCTGTCCTCAACAACTGTAAAGATACTGTAAAAAACACGGTTTTACAGACTGTTTTTCTACTTCCTGTCCGTGACAGGAACCCCAGACATGACAGGTCAAAAACATCTGTTTTCTTTAGCCAACGCAGGTGTTCTGTCACGAGCAGCGACGCAATGAAGCAGTTTTAACATCAATCTGGATGTTTCATCCTTCCAGTCTTTTGTGGATGTGCTAGAGTTTTGCTCGATGATATAAGAGAGAGAAACTTGATTGTGATTGTAAGGATGATAAATGAGGAGACTAGGAATCAGAATATCTAATCTCATGAAGCTTAGACTCACAAACGGACGTCTCAGAGCTTTTCAGGACGTCTCAGGACGTCTCAAAGCTTCTCAGAGCGTCTCAGAGCTTCTCAGGACGTCCCAGGATGTCACTGGATGTCACTGGATGGGACCCACAGCTTCACTGCTGATTCTTCACCTTGTGTTGATGCTGCAATTCCCTTTTTAACATTTTAAACTCAAATTATGTCTGTATCTCACAGGGACAGATAAGAACATTGTAGTTTTAAAGCTGTCAAACTTGTGACTGAATTAATCTCTGAGGGATGACCTTTAACATCAAACAGTTCAGCATCCTTGCTGATGTTTGTTGTGAAACTAGTTGGAATTTTTTTAGTTTTACTCGTTGTTTGGTTGTTGTTTTGGAGTGTGTGTATGTGTCTGTGTGATAAACCTACCGTGCAGCAGGCAGCAGAGCGTCAGGACGTGCAGAATGAAGATCCTAGCGTCCATCCTCAGTAGTGAGTCACAGAGACGAAAAACTGAGCGACCGACTTCCTCCTGAATCGGCAGAAAACAGAGCGAGAGAGAGGAGGGGGGGGATCAACGGAGGATTCGCTCTGAGAGGGAGAGGGGTGATGCTCCTCCCCCCAAAACATCCACAGAAGATACACCAGCTGGAGGCACGGAGGAGGAGGATGCTGAGAGTGTGTGAAGATGTGTATTACTGACCTGCTGGGGACATCAATCGGTTTGATCAGTCACATTGTGGGGACTCAAAATGCCAGTTTTTATAACATATATCTTCCCCTTCAGCATGAAGCATTGGATCGGGGTTGGAGTAAGTCTTCGGGAAATGAATGTAACATCCCCAACAGAGATGGAAATGCGACTGTGGAGGACGTCATGATTGATTTGATGTTTTTACTCCTCTGGACTGAAACCGGCATCCTAGTATGTGAATTCCTGCTCCAGACAATAATTAAACACTTTAAAAACTTATTTCCTGGTGAAAAGAAAAAAGTCTAGCAAGTTTACCTGCTCTGTCATCCTCTGACTTTTAAACTAGTCTACTGTACGCTGCACAGTGGCCAGTCCTAACACTGGAGTAATTCAGCCACACGTTCGAACCAGACACGGATCCCCAGGAAGGAGAGGCGGAGCTACTTGTACAAGGTTGCCGACAAGTTGATGCATCAGAACACTCAGTTTCATTTGTACAACATTAAGCTCCTCCCCCACAAGTCGCCAGGATTGGTTCCTTCCTTGTCAGAATTAGAATGTTGGAAACTCTCATTGGTGGATTACAAAAGAAAGCAGCTGATGCTTATTTCAGCCATGATGTGTCGCAGGACATAAAAACAAGTGTTTACCAAACAAAAAAACCTGACTGTACATCAAGATGGCCGACATTAGCGCTCCTGAAAGTGAGGCCAGAGCAAACTGATCATTCGGCAACTGGCTGCGGTTTCTGTCATAAAACCATCCCTCCATGTCAGCAGAAGGGAAACGGCTCAAACAGAACCCAAAGACGGTTTCTGTCGTTTTGGTTCTTATCACGCTGATGTTCTTTTTCTGACCACCTGGCGTCAGTCGATGTTTGGTGATTGACAGCTGAGCCCGGCTTCCGTCGGCCATCTTGAGGGCGGTGGCCTCGCACAAACAGTAAAAACCTCAGTGAAAAACAAATCAGGGGTGTGTCAGAAACTCACCTGTTCTTTGGTCAGCGGCCTGAAACTTTCAAAAACGTCTTTCGCACAGATCCGGTGAGTAAAATTACACAGTTTTTTCTGTTTTTTGAACATTGGATCCTCTTGAACAGTTCGAATATAAACAAACTCACCATTATTGTTGTGGTGCACGCTGTTATTTTTAGCTATGTTAGCTTGTTGGTTTTGTCTGGATGAAATATGGCCCTCAGCTAACTTCGCTACCGTGTGCCGGGTAGCAAATGTTAGCATGCTAATTGAGAGGGTTCACCTTTGTGAATTACGGGGACGTGACCTTCAGGGTCGGCTTGTATTCAAACCTTCACATCGCTGACGGTTGCTTCAGTCAGGAGGAGCAAAAGCAGAAACATCAGGTTCTGCTGCACCTAGGGGGCGCTGACCGTCTCCAATAAACAAACAAACAAAGAAACAAACTAAGTCACGTCCAAAGTGCTGCTGGAGGATTTCAGTCAGGTTTTTCTCTGTGTGGAGATGTTGGCGTGATGTTTAATATTGAACAGGTGAGAACTGTTGTTTGGTTGCGTCTCCATCGTCTTTAGGATTCAGTACGAGTTGCTGTCGTGTCTGAACGCCGCCGACCTTTGAGTCGTTTGTTCCGCACATATTTTATGCTGATCTGTAAGATGAAATATTCATAAGCAACGGTCCGTGTTGGAGAAACAAAAACAATAAACCTTAATGTGACCAGAAATCTACCGGCTGGTTTTAAATGTGCAGGGCCTTTTATTTATTTATTCTTAATCTGAAGTTTGCCCTTGAGAAGAAAACAATCAACAACAATCAACATCTCTTAAATTAACAGAGATGATAAAGACGGTTAAATATTAAGTTAATATGAGATAAAGATTAAAATTCAATAAACTGTATTAATGTACAAACTGAAAGCAGCTGTTATATGTGTTATATATGCAGAGATATTTATATATAAATATGTGTGTATGAAGTTATGTATGTTTACTGTATATATAATATACAATAAATGCAGCTATAATGTTATAATCAGTGATTAATTTGATGTGTGTGTGTGTGTGTGTGTGTATAAATATTAGTTGATTATTGACATATTATTATCAAAGACATAAGGAACATATTGAATATGAAACCAGGGTTTTGATTAAATTCATTCTCCTTCCTCAATTTCAAACATCCAATCCCAATTTTACATGTTTGTTTATTGAGTATCAATATTTTTAAAAAAATATTAACTATTGTTTATCTCTGTTCTGTTACATTTGGAAATGTTATTTAAAAAAAAGGAGGAAAAGATGTCATCTGTCAGACATGTTGTTTACTTAAAAACGCCGACTTGTTCGTGAACCGACCAGTCACTAAGATTGTTTTTTACCATGACAACAAAGCATAAACGAAGATAAACAAGGGGGCCACATTTATGAAGTCTTTTGTTTGGAGTCATACCGATAATTCTACACGTGTTTGTTAAAAACGTTCCACTTCATAAAAGTTACAAACAGATCTGTTTATCTGTTTATGTTTATCTATAACTTAGCTCACTGTAACCCTGTAACATTTCTGGGGGGTCTCAGTTTTGTGTCCACCGTGTTGACTAACTTCCTGCAGGTTGCACAAAGTCGTCATCGTTCCACCAACTGGAGGTTAATTCTGAACCAAAAGAATCGTTTTCCAGATGTTTTATTAAGAATTAAGGGTCAGTTTGATTAAACAGACTGAGAATAGAAATCAATGTTTTGAGAAAAAGTGAGCTTTAACAATACGTGTCAAAAGGAAAACACCAAGAAGTTGTTCCCACATCTCAACTGAAACGTCGTTAAATGTTCCCGGACGGCCGACGGGAAACGAGCCGATTCCGTCATCGATCCTAAACTGTTGTTATGAGGTCAAAAGGTCACGATGTCCCATCATCCCTTTGAAAACTGTGAGTAGCGAGTCGTTTCCCCAGAGTGCAGACGCTGCTCCGCTCCGGGATATAAACTCCAGATTAATTAGCTAATTAGAGCTGAATAATGAGCTCGTTTTCTGAACGACGCGCTTCATCAGGTAAACGGGCGGCTCGAATTCCCAGCATCCTCGGCTCAGCAGGGTCATTCGCAGCTGTAACGGCCGAACGCGATAAAACTGCACAGGATGTTTTTACTGGCTGAGGGGGAAGCAGCAGAGACCTGCATCGCTACCTAGTGGCCAAACGGGGAACTGCAACAATTCGCTCCCTCAGCTGATTGAAAAAATGACTCCATAACTAAAAATTACAATTAAAGGGCAACTCCAACATTTAACAACTCAGCAATGACGTCATCTTCAATTGAGACAAAACTCCCCACAGGAAACAGGAAGTTGGGCAACGTGTGGACGTTTTGAGCGTCTCAGCTCGACCAGAACAATCAACCATTTAATGAGCTCGGATAAGGTCACAGATTAGAATTTCACTGCTGTTTGTTTACCAACAACACTGTAAACAACTGAATACTAAATAACCTGTTAAATCTCACATTGAAAGTTGAATTTACTACATTTATCTGAAAGTTAGAACTGACATCTAACAGCCACGAAAACGTAGTAAAAATACTTTTAGGAACCGATTTTTACAAATTGTGATTCTCCTCAAACAAAGATGTGTTTCAGTTTTATGAGCTGACTTTAACACGATTAAACAGGTTTGTCCTGCTACAGATTTGGTTGTTGTTTTTCATTTCTGACACTCATCCACTTTGATATTTCCCAGCAGGCACCCAACAAAATAAAAGATAAACCAACTGCGAGAAGCTGCTCAGCTCGTTCGACCGTTTCCTGTCTGATCTGCGGCTTTTAATAACGGCAGAAGCTGAAATCTCAGAAAATGTCTTTAATGAAAATGTTTACAGCGTCAGTATATTGGAAAAAAATCAAACGTATATTAATTCTACTGTCATTTATCGATGAAAACAGATTCTGTTTGATTATTTATGATTATTTGGTCTCTCTGGTTGTAATTCATCTGCACAGGCGACTCGTGAGAGGAGACGTTCGCTTTCTGTACTTTTATGTGAATAAGATTCGTAC
>KV751377.1:3620398-3631652 GCA_001698575.1 Mola mola | reverse complement strand
CAGCTGGCCAGCCGGTCATTCAGGTAGCTGGCCGTCTTGGCGTCCTCCAGCAGCGTTTTGGTGACGTCGTATAGCCTCTGCTGGTAGGCCAGCCGGTAGCGGGTGTACACGTCGTCGCAGTGCGTCAGCAGGCGCTTCACGTTGGCAGTGGCGCTGCTCGGCGCCCCCTGCAGCCTGAAACACAAAAACACGCAGGGGTGGGACGAGATCGAGCGACACCGGAGGTCACGCCTCGGCGCCGAGTCGTCTTACTTTGTGAAGATGTCCTCGAACAGGCCGGAGGTCAGCGGTCGGTGGCGTCTGAGCTCCTCCAGGTAGACGAAGTCTCCGTTCAGGACCACCTTCTGGTACAAAATCTCCGCCCAGTCGGGGCTGTAGCTGTACGCCTCCGACAGCACGAAGACCTGAGAGACACAGAGCTGATGGTTCTGCTGCTCGAGTGTGTGTCAGCGATACCACAGACAGGAAGCTGCCCTACGTTTACATTTAGCATGTTAGCAGTAAACCATCCCATCATTTCCTGATGACATGCTTGATGTTGTGCTAACCAGCAACATTTTAACAAGCTGCTTTTATTATGTGTTTGAGATCTGCTGCTGTCATATACTGTATAATATATTAATTTAGAAATTATTTTCCTGTAAATCAGCTGATCTCATTAAATACGGGTCATTTCAGATTTATGTAAACGTGTTACAAACACAAGTCCAAACATAACTCTAAACAAACAAACAATAACTCCAAATGAAAAAAACTGTAAAGACAGAAAGAATTGTTCTAAACTCTCTGACAACAAAGGATTCAGTCTTAACCGACCTGGTAGCATCGCGGCAACGACACGACGGCGTCCAGCAGCTCCGCTGGTCGCAGGTTGATGACGCGCAGGTCCGATTCCTGATTCAGGAAGTGCAGCTGCAGCGCCACCAGCTTGGCCATCCGGACACAACGGCTGGCCTGACGCACACACGAGTCCTGGGAACACACACACGCGGACACGGATCAGTTCAGGAGACGTTACAGAGCGTTACGTTCACTTCCTGCAGACGGACCAGAAGAATGGCTAACCTAACCTTAGCTTAACCTAGTTTAACCTAACCTTAAACTTAGTTTAATTTAACCTTAGCTTAACCTAGCTTAACCTAACCTTAAGCTTAGTTTAACCTAACCTGAGCTTAACCTGAGCCAGGCCAACAGTGCTCAGTGGTTTATATTTGCATTTTAGAACTTATCGTTTGCAAAGAAATGGTAGATATCAGCAGTGATTGGTCCATGGGTCAACCACGGGAAGAAAGAGCCATCAGCGCTGCAATGATTAACTGATTTGTTGATCAAAAGGTAGTCAATTCAAAAACTATTTTGAAAATCTAATAATCATCTCGATTTGTTTCGCACAAAAATGTCAAATATTTGTCAAACATTTTTGTGCAAATTTTTGTGCTTTTCTTTGTCATTTCTGGCAGTAAATGAAGAGTCATTGGGTGTTTGTTGGTTTTAGTAAAAGAAACAATGTGAAGATGCCACTTTGGGCTCCGAAAACAAACTGATGAGCATGTTTTACTATTGTGAAAATAATCGGCAGATTAATTGACGGTTGAAATAATTATGAGGTGCAGCTCCAAATTTCATTATCAAAAATGATCAAATCCAGTGAAAAGGGCTGACTGGGATCAATAACAGTTTTTAAAAATTATTATTTTTCAAAATAAAACTTTCCATGAAAAAAAACAAACGAAAAAATAAGAATGATTATGCTTTCAATTAATACACAGAAATCCAGGACATGAAATTAAAGTATAAATCTTGTATTTTTCAACCTCGGCCATATTTTCCATACTCAATGGAAAACATCAATGGAATAACAACACGGAATTCTCCTTTACTAGCTTGCTAATGTCTCTGGACATTTTTGTTACCACTTTGCAAATCAAACATACTAATGTTTTACTAACAATGCATTTTTAAAAGAAATTCATTTCGATATATTTGTTTTGAACTGCACCCGGACAAACACTCCAACTGTTCATCTTACAGTATGAACATGTGCCAACGTCTCTCATGATGCTTGAGTGCTGCACTTTAAATGAAATTAGCCCTAAAAATAACCTTAAACCAGGTCTTGGCGCTGCTGGGAACTCAGGATTCGGCCCCATAACGTGGGTGTGTCCGACAGGTAAACACAAACACTCATGTCTCCCCCGTCAGTGTGGAGGGAAGCTGGTGTACCTTGGAGAAGCTCTCGGCGGCGTCCTTCAGCAGCCCCAACACTTTGACCAATGAACTCTTCAGTTCCGGGGTGATGACTGTTCAGAGAAAAGCCCAAACTCAAAGTCAACAACGTGGCCGACGCTGCCGTCGGACCAGACGAATGTACGTGTTCGCTTTACGCTAGCAGTTAGCAGTGAGCCGGCTCACCCCAGGCCTGCGACTCGATCATCTTCAGCTGCGTTCTGGCAGCTATCTCGTGGTTCTCTCCGATCTCCCTCCTCATGCTGAAGCACAGCGCCACCATGTTGTGCTTCTCGCTATCTGCAGGGAGGCAGCGCTTCAGGTAGTCCAACAGCGCCGTCTTCAGGTTGGAGCTCTGCGACCCCGAGAACGATGGGGATTAAAGTCAGGTCAGTGTGGAGTCAGTGCAAAGGTCTGACCGTTAGCAAAACATCCTATCCTCAGGTTATTAGCATGCTAACATGTGTTGTAAGCTTCAGCCCGTTAGGAAGGGTAAACTTTTAACCTGTTGCATTTTAATATTAGCATGATTACAGTTTGAGTACAAACAAACAGGCTAACATGCTAACTACCGTGAGTTAAACTATTTGTCATTATCGATATGTGAGTGTAAAATGCTATTTTACATGTGATTATTATGTTTGGATTACATTAGCTTGATTAGCACGATGAAGTAAAGCTTGGCGGGGGGAGGGATTCACGACAGCCAGCCAGCAGGGGCTGAGAGTGATAGTTTGGCTTGTCGGCCATCTTACAGTTACAGTTACAGTTTGTGTGTGTCCACCTGTCCTCTGTCGGCGTCCACTTTCTTTCTCAGCAGCATCTCGAAGCGATGGCTCTGATGCAGGAGGTCGAAGACGTACGTCATCTCGTTATATCTGCCGATGCCTGTCAGCAGACGCACCTGGAAACACACGCACGCACGAGGAAATGAGTCAGTCATTGTGAGGAGCTGAGAGGTCGGCGAGTCGGTGGGAGGAGCTTACCAGCAGGCTGAAGTGCTCTCCCGGGAAGAGGAAGGTGTGGCTGAGGAAACGGGCGGCTTGGAGAACCCTGACGATCCCCTCCATGTTACAGGTGAGACTGAAGCAGTCGTGAGCCACGATCAGCAACTCCGCAACTACAGGAGGGGGAGGAGAGGAGGAGAAGGTGGGATGAGAAGCGGGGGAGAGAGGGAGGAGAAGGGGGAGGAGAAGGGGGAGGAGAGGAGGAGAAGGGGGCGTGGTCATCGTTTCATCAGGGTGTCAGTCAGAAACTGGTCACTGAGCCACAGAAGCAACGTAGAATAAAACCAAAGCAACGAGCTGAAACTCTCCGCTGGATCAGGTGACGGTTTCCCACCTTTCACATCATGTGATGTCACGTCTGACACCTCAGAACTGAACAATGCCAGACGAGCTGCACGGGGCCATTTTATCATTGATCGTTTTAGAAGACGTATCCTTGGAAATCACTGACGAATGAAAAAAGGAAGCTGTGGCAGGAAACGCATCAGAGTGTCACCAGGAAAGAATCCGATCGCCTGATTCTGTTGGTATCAACTGGACTCGTGTTAATGGACATGTGGATTCAGTATATTAGAACCCTTTCACGGTGGCACGACGACGAGCGAAGATCCAACCTGAACTTCCTGCTGCATCAAACGCAGCGACGCTCCCGATTCCAAATATTAATAATTCAACTATACCAATGCATCTCAATAAAGTAGAACATCGTGTAAACGCTCCTTTGTTTCCTAATCTAATTCTAAAAGTTAAACTTGTTCTATATTTCCTGCATATGAGGTGAAATATTTCAATCCTTTTTTATTTTAATGACAATTACGTCTTATACAGTGACATATTCCAATATTTTGAGAGGCAGTTTTAACAACAGTGAAATGTTTAGTTTAGTTTACGTGTAATGAGTTTACATTAAAATCACGACATCTGGAAGTCTGACATCTGTGTGTGTCTTACTGCAGCTCAGCTCTCTCAGAGGAACAGTGTTGAGGATCTCCAGCAGTTTGGCTCCCACCAGGTTGGGATCGTCGCACAGTTTGATGAGCTGGACCAGCGAGTCCCGGCCCTCCGACGGCCTGAAAACCTGCCGTTCTGCTGGGATGCACACGTGCCACAAGTGTATTTTAACCTTGTTAACAGTTGCACCGTAAAGAGAAAATCTTTCAATAAAACATGACCCGTTACACTCAAACCGCCTCTCTAACTGTAAATAACGCCGCTGCAAGCGTGTTCAGGGCGACGGCGTCCCGATCTCACCCGGCTGCAGCTCCTGGGCGGACGGCAGCAGAGCCTGGACCACGGCGGAGGAGACCAGCTCGGCCACGGAGTCGGCGGACAGACCCTGAGCTCTGATGAAGGCCTGAGCCTTCCTGAAGCGCTCCGGCTGCTCCGACAGCAGCAGCTTCTCCAGAACGGCACGAGGTTCCTCCGTGCAGATCTGACTGAAGGAGCACTGCAGCTCCTGGAGAGGCGCACAAACGCGTCTTCACTGGGACGCAGAGAACGTTCTTCACTTGCTTTTTTAAACTTGTTCGGCCGCTTACCTTGGACAGCTGGTACAGGCTGAGCACTTGTTTGCAGTAGTTGTTGCCATGGCGACACTGATCCACCAGCTTCTGGAGCTGGACGGCGACCTCCACGTCAGGGAGGGGGAGCATCGCGAAAGACAAAAGGCTACTGACGGAGGAAGCTGGAGGAGGTCGAGGAGAGAAAAGCGCTGTGGAAAATTCTGCAGAATAACCTTTAAAGACACGCAGACACTTGCTTTGGCGCAGAAGATGCTAAGCTAAATCAACAGAGGGCAGGTTTTTACCACTACACCGTCTTCGGTCCAAGCAGGGTTTAGTGGTTTGCAGTGAGCTGCTGCAGGAGCTCCTCAAGGCTCCATTTCAGGTCCTCACCTCTTTTCATTTTGTGGGATTTTGTTGCGATGGTGCCATGAACTTTTATTACACGGCTTTGGTAATAAAGCTGATGGGGCAGTGAGGGTGTTGATCCGAACACGGTTCTGATCATAGACTTGAAAGACCACGTCTAATGGTATCATTAGTGTGGCTCAACCCCTTAACTGTCCATTACTTAACTGAGATTTATTGCAAGTTTTGCTTATTTTCTACTTCTGTGCTGTGTTTTTGTTTTGTTTCCTCTACCAGAGACAATTCTGACATCTACCGCAGAGTCTCGTGTTTTTACTGAAGGAAAATCTTCATGTTGCTTCCTGACAGAGTAACGTTAAACTAATGCTGCTGCCTCATTTCATCGTCCACCGAGACGATCGGTTTTTATGTCGTTTTTGACGTTACGCTCCAAGTGTTAAAATCTCTGGTTATATT
Source organism: Mola mola (assembly GCA_001698575.1). NCBI lineage: Eukaryota > Metazoa > Chordata > Actinopteri > Tetraodontiformes > Molidae > Mola > Mola mola. The sequence continues at coordinate 3,626,092 of KV751377.1, read as the reverse complement.
TAAAATTATTTTGGTTTGTCCAAACACTTTTGAGCCCCTGAAAACAGAGGTACTCTGTATAAAATGGCAGTAAGTCCTGAATGGTAAATGCCATATTTTTGTTGCTGTACTGAGGCAAAACTGTGTCACTGTGTCACGAAGTGAAGCTTACAGCTGGTGAGGCTCGTCCCCGGCAGAACCTCCGACGCCTCCGACGCCTCCTGCGGCGCCTCGGGCTTCAGCTCTCCAGCGTCCGGACCCAACGCCGAGTCGCCGTCTTGCTCCTGCCGCTCCTCCGAGGGCCCCGGGAGGCCCTCCAGACTGAGACACGCCTCCGCGTTCAGGCCCGACACGTTGCACATGGAGAACTCCTTCATGAGCACTTCGTACGTGTTCATGTTGGGCGTGACGGCGGGCGGCGGCAGCCTGAAAACGCTCTCCTTTTCCATGGCGTCGGCGAGGATGCGCCGCCGCACCCGGCTGAGCCACAGCTTCTTCTCCAGGCTCCTCAGCTGCTCCAGGGGAGCCGGGCTGAGCAGGGAGAGCCAGTGAGCGGCCAGGCAGAGCAGCAGGCAGCGCTCCTGGACGTCCGGCAGCTCGCCGGCGCTCCCGGTTTCAGCCTGCGACAGGAAGAACTGGGAGGCCGACTCTGGATCGGTGCTGTCCTCCTTCAGCTGCTCGTGACACTTGGTCCAGAAACTGACTCTTGTCTCCAGTCTGCCCCACTGCCGCTTGGACCTGTGGGAGTTTACTTCCTGGAGGAGCTGCGTGAACACGGACACATCGTCACACGATAACATCCTCGTTTTAATGAACACAGGCTGATTTGGTCGTGCGGTGCATCAGACCTGGCTGAGCAGCAGGCGGTGGACGGACAGGCCGGCCAGCCGGGCGACCTGCCGGGCCTGGCTGTAGAGCCCCCTGGCCTGCAGAGCCTCCACTGCGGCCTGGAACTCCTCCTGCTGGACGGAGGGGGAAGTGCACTGCAGCAGCCTGGGAGACAGGCCGACGTCGGAGCCCTGCAGCAGCTGACTGAGCTGACTGAGCTTCCTGAAGTCTGGACCTACACACACACAGATCACCCATCAGTTTATTTACGTGTTTCCTGAACAAACAGTCAGGTAGAGAGAGACGTGCTAAAGTAGCCAATGGCGTCAGCACGCCAACTGTTCCACCTCCCTCAAGCGTTAAAAACCACGTAAAAGTAGAAGCTTTATACAATATTTCTGGATTTTTTTTCAGATTTTTCATTGTTTCCATTCATGTTTTATTATGTGCGAATCAAAAAAAAACAACAAACACCTTATGATGAAAATGTTTGTCAACGACATTTTTTACATGACGAAGACGAGCTGACAGGCTGTAAACAGATCCTCAACAACAAAAACAATAATGTAAGTTAAGTTTTTGTTAATGAGACAACTACAATGTAAGCAGTGAGTGAACATTCAGAATGATAATATTCTCTTTGTCTAGTCTGTCTGTCAGAATGTGAGCGATGACTCCTCCTAAACACCCAAACACATTGTTTTCCAGCTCAAAACTGCAGTTTTGGAGTTTAAATATTCTTTAATCCACTTGACCATAAAAACAATAAGTTGTCATGAGGTATGTGCTTACTTTTTATAGACATTATTTCATGAAATTTAAAGTAAACATACGCACACATCGTCTCTATCAGCCACTGAGCCTAAACATTTCTCGGGGGAACACTGCTTGTGGTATTATTAGAACAAGTTGTCCTACGAAAACATCTGATTTTGTTTAATTTAAAGACAAAAATGATCTGATTTTGATATAAAAGTACAAAGAAATTGAAACTTCAGATATATTCCGACTTGTGTTTCGACGGACTCTCCGATCTCACCGTTGGATTTGAGGAACTTGTCGACGTCGGCCAGGAGCAGCAGCAGCCGGTGGAGGTCGTACTGGGAGGAGCAGCGCTGCAGCATGGTGAGGAGCAGCACGGAGGCCTGGCTCTCCACCCACTGCAGCGGGAGACCACCAGAGGGCGCTGGGCTGCTGTTTCTCAGCTACACCAGAGAGGAGGGGAGGAGTCTCGTTGTGGATTATGCACAATAACGAATGAATTTTCAGCTGAAGAAACGGCACATTGATGTTTCCTCACAGTGATGAGCGTCTTCTGGAAGTCCAGCAGCCTGGATTTGGCCTCGGAGAAGTTCCTGTAGTCACAGCACAACTCGAACATCTTCAGCACCAACACCAGAGGACAGTCCTGACAGAAAACACAACAACGTGTGTGACCGTTGTGATTGTTCCTTTCTCAGTTTAGAAAACATTTTCCTGCCGTAGATGGCAAAGATGGCAGCTTTGTCATCATGAAAGTTTATCATCTCCTCATCAATTTACACTTCGGTTGGTGAAGACTGAACTCATAATAGTGGAGATATGGCTTTTTTTTTTAAAGTTATACGCCCCCTGGTGGCCACTCCTCAGGTCAAAAAATGCAGAAAAGCTAACGAGCTGGTGTACAGGAAATGAAGATCCTGCTTTTTCTGCACTAATGTGGCGACAGGCTCTGCACTGGGGGCAGCAGGATTCATTTCAAAATATCCTTCATTTTCAACTATGTAAGTATGTAAAGTTTATTTATAGCAACTTTCACAGATAAAAGTCACAAAGTGCTTCACAATAAGATAAAGATAGTAATAAAACACATAAAATTACAATGAAGAAACATGGATAGCTAAATACAAAAAGCCATAAAGCCCTTTTCTGTTTAAATATAAAGAAATCTCTGGCGTTAAATTGAGGGCAGGGAACCACTAACGGCCGGTGACCTGATGACCTCAGACTGCAGAGGAAACTGTGACGCTGCATCCGGTCAGAGAGGAGGAGCTTATCCATGTCAGGACCAGAATTTTAAAACAAACTGGTAACCAATGAAGTGATGCCAACACAGGTAATCACTATAACTAATACTAATAAACTAATGACACGATAGTAGTAATAATAAATTAGTAGGAGATCGTTATTTTTCTTGGTTAATATTGTGTTTAATATAAGACGAGGAGGTGCAGGTACGTCAGTCAGCTCTCCTTCCACAGGTAAACAGCTTTGTTTACCTGCCGGGCCCTGTGATGTCACAGTTTTACAGCCTCACTCAGCTGCTGTTACAGCAGTTATAGGTGCTCCTCAGAAACTAGTCCCTCAACGAAACTGCTCACAACAACCTGAGTAACCATGTCTCCATTAGAGCTCAAATTTAAACCAATTTTTTTACAAAAATGGATAAACATATGTGTTATCTGAATATCTGAATATTAGCAGCTAGTTCATCGAGATGGCCAGCAGGTGGCAACATTTTTTTTACCATAATAAGAATAAGAATAAGAAGAATAAAAATAAAAAAAAAAAAAAAAAAAAAAAAAAAAAGGCGCAACCTGATGACACAATTCAAGAGCACGACTGACTGAACCGAGAGGAAGATTAAAGATCAGGTAGCGCGACAGAAAAACTCCAGAAAGCTGAGCGACTCGCAGCACAACTACAGTCTGTAGATGGATTAACGGCACTACAGGGGGGAGGAGAAAGTCCCTTTGAGTCAACAAATCAAGAAGAAATCCTGTGTGTGAATATTAGACATTACTGTCTACTAAATCGCTGTTTTCTTCACTCTGAGGATAATCTGACCGTTGAGTAAATGAGCAGAATAAGTTAAAAACTGAAAGTCCAGTGAAGAAGAAAACATAAAAGCTGCCTAACAAAGGACGTCTCTCAGAAGAAAAGATGTCGGTATATTGTGGGAACGTCACACTGTGCTGAGCCTGCAAACATCCACAGCAGCGAAGGCACTCGGGAGGGACTCTCCCTCTAAACACCGACGACGTCTCGTGTTTTTACCCTGTGGAAGAGCTGGAAGCCTCGTAGGAGGGGCCTGACGTGACCCCGTCCCAGCAGCGTGCGCCAGATGATGGACAGGTCGTGCAGCGTCCACTCGTGGTGCTGGGGGGCTTCGACCAGGTGGGAGGCGGCTTCGGCGGCCGCGGCGGCGTCGACGGAGGTCAAAACCCACACGCACAGGCACGGGAGAAGCTCCGCCCCCTGTCAATCAAGCAATATGGACTGGTCATACACTGTATTTGTGACTTTTTTCACATCGATGTAATGTTATTATTTCTGACCCCAGGAAGCCCTGAGATGCAGTTTACAGTAAAGACGGATGCATTTTGTCTTCTTTTGATGATATTTTGGACTGTAGATGATGGGATGTTCAACGTCTTCACATTTTACGTTGAGGAACATTTTTCTGAAATTGTTCCACAATCTGTAGATGCAGTTTTTGGCAGACTGTTGAACCTTTGCCCGTGTCTGGTTCCGAGAGATTCTGCCTCTCTGGTCCTGTTGCAAAATGCTCCTCCGGCTGTTTTTTATTGGTACCACTTGTTTTTCCAGCCTTTTGTTGCTCCCGTCACAACTTTTTTGAGATGTGTTGCTGCCATTCAATTCAAAACGATTTTTCATGAAATACTAAAATGTCTTCGTTTCAACATCTGATAAGTTGCCTATGTTCTATAGAAAGTTCTAAGGAAACATGGGTTTTTGAGATTTACAATCATTGCGTTCTGTTTTTATCCACGTTGTACACGGCGTCCCAACTGTTTGGTGATTCTGGTTGTAACTCGAGTACTGGACGTAAAGGAGAACTTATTATTATTTATTGTTATTTACCAAACAAAGCTCTTTATTCCAAAGCAAACAACTTTGGAGTAACTCCTCATGTATTTGTTTGTCTTTATAAACATCAGAACGCCTCAGGAAACAGTGTCCGGTCGGTGTGAGCTGCGCCGTCAGAAACAGGAAGTACAGAAAGGCAGGAAAAACACAAATGTTTGTTTAACACAGTATTTTTCTTCCTCTCGTTTTGTGGGTATTTTGGGAGAGAAAGTGAAGAGCGCTGAGTTATAGAAGCAGTAGGTGCAGATTTGACTGAATTTATAACACAAGAGCCTGTTGGCCAGAAATCGCACCGTGCTGCTGCCTCGGTGACCTTTGACCCCCAGAATTTAACCGGTTCTCCCTCCAGTCCAGATGCTGGTTTGTGCCAAATTTGACAGAAGTCCCTCAGTGGATCCTTCAGATTGTTCTTACAAGATTTCAGGTTACTGTGACCTTGACCTTTGACCTCCAACGGTCAAGGTCATTAAGTTTGAATAAATATTTTTATGGGAAGTCAGACATCAGCTACTACTACTACTATTAAATATAATGATAACGTCATTTTTCATCATATCTTTACTTTTATTTGATGGCTCTGAAACAGACACTCCTTTGCTCTGCATAAATTAACGCTTGAAGGAATCTGCACAACGATTTTATCTTTTACTAATTACATTTAAATACAAGTTTTGATGCAGAACTCGTTCTTTGACTATGTTTATTGCACCAAAATACCAGGATGTGAAATCACTTCATGTGAATAATCGTCTGTGTAGACTTGATCTGTGTTTATTCTTCCAGCACTGAATGTTACTGTGTTTCAGGGGGAATTTAAAAGATCATTTTGTCACGCTCAAAATTAATTATGACCAACCACTGACTTCAGGTACACTAATTAAATGTGAACGAATGTATGAATTTGTCTGATTAACTGGTAACTGTTGCAGGAACTCAGACGGAACGTCAGCAGGTGTGTGGTTACCTGTTGACAGGCGGCCATGACGGCCAGCGTGGGGCAGCGCTGCACCACCGCCT
>KV751377.1:3603155-3620327 GCA_001698575.1 Mola mola | reverse complement strand
GCCTCCTCGGCGCTCAGAGACCCCGACTCCTCCTCAGGTCTGCAGCGCCGCCTCTGGCTGCACGCCTGCAGGTCCTGAAAGGCCAGGCTCAGGTGGGCCTGCAGGGCGGGGCCAAACTGAGCAGCCATGGAGCGCACCTGCAGGAAACACGCAAAATTTTCACTTCTCACTTTCTGAATCGGGGATTTACTTCAAGAGAACACTGAACCAAGATGCATTTGGTGACTTTATTTACTTCATGTCTCATTTTAACAAAGCTGTTTTTTTATGATTAGTTAACGAGGAACTCAGGCTTGTCTGAGTTCATTAAAAGAGAGAAACTTTCTTCCTGCTTTTCAAGAAAAAACATAAAATAATATCTCTTTTCTTCACATTAGCAATTTTGTTTAATTATTACACTATGATTAGACATTATTATTGGGCTACTTATGAAATCCTCCCACTGAAGATATGGCGGCCTCCAGTGGTACAAAGTGGTACTACGAGACAGGACGGCTCTCTGCATTACGAGGACTTCAACGCTGCAGTTCCTTCTGATTCAGTTGATTCAGTTGGAAATGAACTGCATTTTGTTTCTTAGAATAATCAGCTATCGACTGTCATGTTCGCTAACAGCTAAATGTGATTTCTGCTCATCCCAGTATGTGATGCGTAGCAGCTTATGTGCATGTGTGGAGGCTGTCCACAGAACAGGGAGTGAAAAAGTGCCCGATGACCTTTATCTGCAAAGCTTAACGCTGTCCCCATGTTATCCAAACAGTAATGATCATGCACTCGCACCAATGGCACTAAGGTTAAAAATTTAGCTCACAGCTCTGACTTGTCCCTGACGGTGATCTTGTGAACAATAATCTCACTGCACTTTAACAGGATGATGTGGTTGCCGGAAACCAGAAAAATGAATTATCCCGTTCTCCACAATGGCCACAGGTGAGCTAACAGAACAAAGGTTAAAATAGAACCACAAGTGACTTCACTTTGCCCCTTGGGAGAATTTGGCTTTTAGCCACATTAGACAAACTAAACCAGTTAATTTAGAGGAATTAAGTAAAACTAAAACCTAGGAAACACAATGAATTTGAGATTTCAATAACAAGCTACCATCCAGCGACCAAGGCGACGCTGCCCCTCCCCAAACAGCTGAGCAGCTATAAACACGGACAAACATCGGTGCAACAGTGGACAGGCTGGGGGAACATGGCTGCAAGCACAGCAGCAAATCCTGCAGCAGGTCCTCAGAACGGGAAACTACTGAAGTCATATTAATGGTGTAACTGCACTGATACGGTACCGGGCCGCGGTGTGTGTGTGTGTGTGTGTGTGTGTGTGTGTGTGCTCACCTGCTGCAGCGGGAAGTTGTGTAGCTGGACGAAAAGCAGGAAGTGGATAAACTGTCCGTCATGAGCGCAGTGGGCGGGGTAAACCGAGCTGAGCGTCAGGCCGTGGAGCTGACAGAACCGCACAGGCAGCGCCCACTCGTGAGCCGCCTCGTAGGACGACCTGACACACACAAATACGCTCACGCTCTTCTTCTGACAGATTCTGAACGCTGCTGACTACATCAGAGTTTTGGACGGTTCCTGCTGCTCAGCGTTTACTTCTCTGAGAAGCTAATAAAAAAACCAAGACAAACTAGCAATACAAACCAGTAAATATTAAATAACACTAATGTACAGCTGTGATATTCTGTTAACATGCTAACACGATGCTTGCAGGAGACTCTGTGATGTCACGACTTACCTGCTGAGGCCCTTCTGCTCCAGGTGGTCCATAACTGCAGCTTCCAGGTAGCCAATCAGCTCCTCTGCTGCTCCAGGCTCCGCCTCTGCCAGCTTCACACCTTTAGACACTGAAAAAAGTCAAAACAGTGTTTGCATTACTACATCAGAGACTGTATGTACACAACATGGAGGAAGCTTCTGCCCCTCCAAAGTCAGCTGAAGTGTCTTTAACCAGGTTCCAGTAGGGGGCGCAAAAACATGTCAGACTGAATGGGCATCGATGCCAAAACGACCCCCTAACCAAGTTTATCCAGTTTACTGCCTCATTTGACTGAGTTTAGGTTCATTTTGAAAAGTTTGGACAATCTAGAAATAAATTAGAAGCTAATGCTAATGCTAATTCTTAGCACATCAAACTAAGTCATGAGTCAACTGCTGCTGCGTTGATGGACGTGAATGTCCACGGTTTGTCAGTCAGTCAGAGCCCCTCGGTCCGCCCCTGTGGGCTTTGGCCTGTGTGTGTCACGTTTACCCAGAGCGTGTAGATGCTGAGTGGGCGTGGTCAGTGTGTCGTGCTGGTTCCGGTGCTGCAGGATGACGTTCACGGCTCGAACGTCGACCCTCAGCTTCAGGCTGCTGACTCCCAGCAGCTCACAGAAACAGACGCACGCCGACACCACAGACGGCGTGTTGAAACACTGCAGGGACAACCTGTAGACCTGCTGCCCGGCCTGCTGCAGCCTAACATACGCACACACACACACACATTACTAATGCTGCGCAGCGGAGTCATGTTTCCTGCAGTTTGGCATCACACTCACAGCAGCGCGACGTCGCTGCAGCTGCTCAGCTGCTGGACGAGGAAGGTAGCGTAGGCGAAGGACGGTCGGCCATGATGGAGGTAATACAGGAAGTCCAGGTTCTCCACCAGAGCAAACCTGTTGACCAGGTGAGGGCTGGAGAAATGGGGCAGCTCTGACGCTTCTGTAGAGGAAAACACCACAAGACCTCGGCGCTCAGAGACCCCGACTCCTCCTCAGGTCTGCAGCGCCGCCTCTGGCTGCACGCCTGCAGGTCCTGAAAGGCCAGGCTCAGGTGGGCCTGCAGGGCGGGGCCAAACTGAGCAGCCATGGAGCGCACCTGCAGGAAACACGCAAAATTTTCACTTCTCACTTTCTGAATCGGGGATTTACTTCAAGAGAACACTGAACCAAGATGCATTTGGTGACTTTATTTACTTCATGTCTCATTTTAACAAAGCTGTTTTTTTATGATTAGTTAACGAGGAACTCAGGCTTGTCTGAGTTCATTAAAAGAGAGAAACTTTCTTCCTGCTTTTCAAGAAAAAACATAAAATAATATCTCTTTTCTTCACATTAGCAATTTTGTTTAATTATTACACTATGATTAGACATTATTATTGGGCTACTTATGAAATCCTCCCACTGAAGATATGGCGGCCTCCAGTGGTACAAAGTGGTACTACGAGACAGGACGGCTCTCTGCATTACGAGGACTTCAACGCTGCAGTTCCTTCTGATTCAGTTGATTCAGTTGGAAATGAACTGCATTTTGTTTCTTAGAATAATCAGCTATCGACTGTCATGTTCGCTAACAGCTAAATGTGATTTCTGCTCATCCCAGTATGTGATGCGTAGCAGCTTATGTGCATGTGTGGAGGCTGTCCACAGAACAGGGAGTGAAAAAGTGCCCGATGACCTTTATCTGCAAAGCTTAACGCTGTCCCCATGTTATCCAAACAGTAATGATCATGCACTCGCACCAGTGGCACTAAGGTTAAAAATTTAGCTCACAGCTCTGACTTGTCCCTGACGGTGATCTTGTGAACAATAATCTCACTGCACTTTAACAGGATGATGTGGTTGCCGGAAACCAGAAAAATGAATTATCCCGTTCTCCACAATGGCCACAGGTGAGCTAACAGAACAAAGGTTAAAATAGAACCACAAGTGACTTCACTTTGCCCCTTGGGAGAATTTGGCTTTTAGCCACATTAGACAAACTAAACCAGTTAATTTAGAGGAATTAAGTAAAACTAAAACCTAGGAAACACAATGAATTTGAGATTTCAATAACAAGCTACCATCCAGCGACCAAGGCGACGCTGCCCCTCCCCAAACAGCTGAGCAGCTATAAACACGGACAAACATCGGTGCAACAGTGGACAGGCTGGGGGAACATGGCTGCAAGCACAGCAGCAAATCCTGCAGCAGGTCCTCAGAACGGGAAACTACTGAAGTCATATTAATGGTGTAACTGCACTGATACGGTACCGGGCCGCGGTGTGTGTGTGTGTGTGTGTGTGTGTGTGTGTGTGCTCACCTGCTGCAGCGGGAAGTTGTGTAGCTGGACGAAAAGCAGGAAGTGGATAAACTGTCCGTCATGAGCGCAGTGGGCGGGGTAAACCGAGCTGAGCGTCAGGCCGTGGAGCTGACAGAACCGCACAGGCAGCGCCCACTCGTGAGCCGCCTCGTAGGACGACCTGACACACACAAATACGCTCACGCTCTTCTTCTGACAGATTCTGAACGCTGCTGACTACATCAGAGTTTTGGACGGTTCCTGCTGCTCAGCGTTTACTTCTCTGAGAAGCTAATAAAAAAACCAAGACAAACTAGCAATACAAACCAGTAAATATTAAATAACACTAATGTACAGCTGTGATATTCTGTTAACATGCTAACACGATGCTTGCAGGAGACTCTGTGATGTCACGACTTACCTGCTGAGGCCCTTCTGCTCCAGGTGGTCCATAACTGCAGCTTCCAGGTAGCCAATCAGCTCCTCTGCTGCTCCAGGCTCCGCCTCTGCCAGCTTCACACCTTTAGACACTGAAAAAAGTCAAAACAGTGTTTGCATTACTACATCAGAGACTGTATGTACACAACATGGAGGAAGCTTCTGCCCCTCCAAAGTCAGCTGAAGTGTCTTTAACCAGGTTCCAGTAGGGGGCGCAAAAACATGTCAGACTGAATGGGCATCGATGCCAAAACGACCCCCTAACCAAGTTTATCCAGTTTACTGCCTCATTTGACTGAGTTTAGGTTCATTTTGAAAAGTTTGGACAATCTAGAAATAAATTAGAAGCTAATGCTAATGCTAATTCTTAGCACATCAAACTAAGTCATGAGTCAACTGCTGCTGCGTTGATGGACGTGAATGTCCACGGTTTGTCAGTCAGTCAGAGCCCCTCGGTCCGCCCCTGTGGGCTTTGGCCTGTGTGTGTCACGTTTACCCAGAGCGTGTAGATGCTGAGTGGGCGTGGTCAGTGTGTCGTGCTGGTTCCGGTGCTGCAGGATGACGTTCACGGCTCGAACGTCGACCCTCAGCTTCAGGCTGCTGACTCCCAGCAACTCACAGAAACAGACGCACGCCGACACCACAGACGGCGTGTTGAAACACTGCAGGGACAACCTGTAGACCTGCTGCCCGGCCTGCTGCAGCCTAACATACGCACACACACACACACATTACTAATGCTGCGCAGCGGAGTCATGTTTCCTGCAGTTTGGCATCACACTCACAGCAGCGCGACGTCGCTGCAGCTGCTCAGCTGCTGGACGAGGAAGGTAGCGTAGGCGAAGGACGGTCGGCCATGATGGAGGTAATACAGGAAGTCCAGGTTCTCCACCAGAGCAAACCTGTTGACCAGGTGAGGGCTGGAGAAATGGGGCAGCTCTGACGCTTCTGTAGAGGAAAACACCACAAGATTATTAACGCTCGTTTGGCATCGACAATATTTCAGAGCAGACCATCACAGAACCGTTGAAACGCTCTGTATCACCGGAGCACATTCCCGCTTCTGTTTTATTGCAGTTGGACAATTGTGACTGATAACGACAGGAAAAGTAGAGAGGAGGAGGAACAGGACAAGATTACAGCCAGGCTGGATATATTGTCAGACAGGCGACGATCTTAGCTTGATTTGACTCTCACGTACGGTGTGAATAGTGTTAGATAACGTAGCTGACGTTGGTCGTTAGCTAGCAGGGTCGATAATCAGAGAACCACTCTGCTCGTCATCTCGACCAGCTAATGAGCACTGATGCGCACCATTGTAGTGAAAGTACAGCCTCAGGTTTTTCTTTTGTCGGATAGAACTGGGACATGAATATTTACTTTTGAGAGAAGCTGCTCATGCTCTTAATTTTTCAAACATTTTATTTGCATAAAACATGTCGAGAATCTTTAAGATGGGACAGATCTTTTCCTAAAGATTAATATCTCTACACTTTTAACAGTGTTAATTTTCTTCATGAAACACTAACGGAATGTGGAAGCTGCAGTTTTCACTGAGGATAAAGACTATTTTGAAATGTCTGACGTTTTGTCGCGATGAGACTGAACTAAAATGTTAGCGGTGGGCTAACAGTTATTCAAAATGATGATATTCTCCGTTCTAGTTCTAGTTCTAGTCTGTCAGGACGCGACGATGTGTGCAGACTGAACCCGAGTGTTAGCCTTTTCCTGCTCTTCTCGCAGACCACAGGCAGGGAACAAGAGATGTGCATCTGGAATAACCTTCACTTTCAGCAGCAGCAGCAGTGAAACAGCACACAGCAGACTCCAACTTGGGCTGGAGAAGCTGCAGCTGGAATTTACTGACAATTTAGCATCTTACAGCACTTTAAAAACACTGCTAGCCTTCCAACTATGCGCTAACTGCGACATCTTCAGTGGCTTAAGCTCAATTTTCTCTCGTCGCTCGCTCGCTATTGTGTCACCGCCCGGTACGTATCATCTGTTCTTCAGGCAGCCACGCCGCCCTTGCCAGTGCCAACGCCAGGTGGGCGTAGCTGATTTATCTAAGCTGCACTGTATTTTATTTTTTATTCTTTTATTTTTAAAATATAAGGACTTATTTTACTGTGGCATTTTCGTTTTTAACTTCTGTCGTTTTAACTTATGACGGCCTGATTGTGTTTTTTTGATTGTTGTAAAGCACTTTGTCACCTTTATTATTATAACAACACAGCCTATAATGAATTAGTTTCCAAAGAGAAAAGATTTTGACTAAAAGGTGACTGAAATGTAATAACATTTCATTGTCTGAAACTGACTGTGAATCAAAGTGACTCAAACTAATACGTTTTTTTCGCTCGCAGACCAAGACAAAATCTAAAATAGCTACCAAAATTAACACTGACTTTTACTTTGGCGGCTAAGCAAAGGAAGTTGAAATAGCACATTTTCTCTCTGCAGCAGGCATTAGAGGGAAGAAATGTATGTCTTCAGTAACGGGGGGCTGCAGCCCGGTGGAGCTTTATGTTCCCAGTTTGAAATATCTCCGGCGGGATGAAGCGGCACTCGGTCGCGGTTCAGACGCGCCTGAACTGTGGATCTACGGGAGCTGGTCTGAGCTCACCGGAGGAGTTGAGGGTGTTTGCTGCCTGCCAGCCGAACAGCCTGGACGGGTCCAGAGGATGCAGGGACTGAAACACAGATTTCAGGGCAACGTCAACACCATCTTTGGGTGGGCTCACAGACACGCTGTCATTAAAACCGGCTCCAGGGGGCGCTCTGGAACAGGCTCTGCTTAACGAGAAAGCGGCGAGGGCGTGAGAGAACCTGCAGGAGGTGGTAGACGGAGACGTCAGACGACAGGCCGATTCCTCGGGGCCCGGCGGGGAACAGCGCGGCCTTCAGTTTGGGGTGGGGCGCCAGCGCCATCTTCAGGAGCTGGGGGTCCACAGTCCCCTCTGACCTGCTGTGACGCTCACCCTGAACCACCACCTGGACACGGGACCAACACGTTCAACACCAAAACCTGCAGAATTACTTCCTACATCACATCAGAAGAATTCAAATCTGCTCAAGTCATCACAATTACTCAGATTTACTAGTTACTGTTCTAATCCAACGTTTAGATTGTTCTTATTCACATAAATTCAGCTGGTGTTTTAGAAACAAGTTTATATACATTTCTCATCAAGACAAGACAACAGAATTGTCCTGATGGTCAACAATATCTCTATTTGAGTTATTGAAATTGGACAGAAGGGAAATATTACAGCACTATTATTTAAAGAACGTTTACCAGACCAGGCTGAAAGTTTCCTGTCTGATCACAAGTAAAAACCACCACAAACCCGTGTCAGCTAGTTTCTGTCACTCAAGTGAAAAAATGTCAATACAGAGGCCATAAAATGAGAGAGTGAAAAGGAATTATTTTACAACCCCAATATGGTAAAAGGTTCTAGATAAATTTCATCTACTGGCCAAACACTATATTTACCTGCCCAAAGTGACCAGAACTGGGCCAACTGGACAGAAAAACATCTGATATGGCAACAGAGATAAACAAAAACATGTGTATGAAACCATAAGATGTCCTGAAAAGTACAGATTTTTATATTTCAGTGGATCTGTAAGGTCAACATGCTGATGAAGCTGACGTTAAACAATTGTCTGCTTCTCCATTTAGTTTGTCATGAAAGCATGAAGACATTTGCTAGTTAATCGTCATCAGCTTAGTTATTTGGTCATAAAGTCAAATATTAAACTAGATCTGGATGGAACGCGATTAACGTTATTGGCTCGACTCTCCGTTAAACGAGTCAAAATGGCCGCCAGCGCTGTCATTGTGCTTCAGACTGCCCGCGGGCGTCTTTGATTCCAAATCGAAGCTGCAATGAGACGCTGATTCAAACACATCATATGTTCCTGTTCCACAGCGAATCAGACGTGGAAACACCTGCTCGTGTTGGCTGTGGAGGAAAGCTGTCGGGTTCAGGGGTGATGTTTACCTGGTCGATGCCTCCGGGCGCGAACATGACGGCAGCCAGGGCCAGCAGACTGTGTCCCTCCAGCAGGAGGCTGCTGAGGGACGACTGGCTGCCCGGTAACAGCACCTGAGCGCTGGTCAAACTGGCCTGGAACACCAGTCCTGGATCTGGAAGAGCAGAGAGGCCGACTGAGACGCCGCAGCGAGTGGTTTTATCTGCCTTCTCTCCACTGTGATGGAACTAGATGGGACATTTTCTCTCTGTATCACCACGTGGAAGGAAACGTGCATTTGCTCACGGACGAGCTGCTGCTGAACATGACGGGACAGAAAGAAAACAGTTCCTCCATGAACGTGCTCACGGCGAAGTCTGTGGATTATCGACAGTAACCAGGTGAAGATTTTTGAAAAGACTTGTTGCTGTTGAGTTTTTCAGAAGTATCTTCTGGTCCCTCAAGTGTCTTCTTGTTCCGATATACTGGAGAGAAGAACTATGACCAGCTTTGAGTTGGGCGCGAATTATCCCTCTAATATCTCGCGAAACACAGAAACTGTACTTCAACCTGGTTCATTTTCCAATGAACGAAGGTCTGTTACCTTCAAGCTCTTCCTCAAGGAGTTCACACCCAAACTAGCGTAATCGTGATGGAGATTAGGTTGAAAATATTAAATCTATATTTTTAATAAAGGCCACCTGGTGGCCAATCCTGATATCAGCAAATACTAAAAGATTTTGTGAGTTCCACTCGTTCCAGATTCTACTAGCGTGTGAAAAAAAAAAAGAATTTTTGTCCAAACAGTCCAAACCACAAAGAGATTCAGACCTACGTGACCAACGTTGCTCGTTATGCTGCTACCTGTCAGGTCTCTGGTGATCTCCTGGATCTTCACCAGCATCTCAAACCAGGGCTGGCTCTCGGACAGGCCCTGATCGGCCAGCAGGGGGCAGTTCCTGGGCGTCAACCTTCGGCGGACGGACGCAGCTCGTTAGTAGCTAATTCATCATGCGGTAGCTGTGAAAGTGACAGGAGGTGAAAATGACACACCTGTAGTGCTCCAGGTAGGTGTAGAGCAGGTACTGCAGGCTGCGGTCCAGGCAGAAGGTGATGAAGGAGCTGTGGAGGTCCAGGCCGAGCGGGGAGCGGTACTGAGGGATGGGTGGAGACGGGGCCATCACTCCTCCACCCTGAGCCAGCCTCCAAAGAAGCTGCTCCAAGTCTGCCAGCTCCTCCGGGACAAACAGGCCTCTCCTGGACCAAAAACAGACACGGACCCAAATGAACCAAAGAAGAAGAAGAAATCCTATTACTCCTCCACTTGCATCGCCGCACTGGCTACCTGTATCTTTCACAAACTCAATTAGACTTCCTCTCTTTCTGTGTGCCAACTTGAACCCTGAGATGTTCACACAGGTTTCTGAGAGAAGATCTAAAGTTCCTGTAGGAAAACCGTCCCCTTAGATCGAAGAACAGCCAGTTTAACAGTGGAGGTTGAACTGGTTCATTGGGACTGGGAGTTCTGGCCGGTGTGACCCGGGGTTAGAAACAATAAGCTGCAACAAGATACCTTCCAAAAACAGGCTCTTGTGTTAAAAGAATTCAGTCAAATCTGCACCTACTAACTCTATAACTCAGAGTTCTTTACTTCCTCTCACAAAATAACAACAAATCAAGTAAAAACCGAGTTATTAAAGAGTGATACGACACCCTTCACCATCTTTATTTGACAATTTGTCTAATTACATTTAATTACCAACATTACCAGTTTTACTGTTCATTATATCCTTATTTACTTGTGTTACAATTTGACCCCGATACACTTAAACTCTGGATCACAGAGCTGGTTATTACAAAACAAGTAGGTAAACCTTTGAAAATAATAAGATTTATACTAATCACGCTACCAGTCCTTCCTCTTAGACCCACCACTGTACTTTCACTGTTGTAATGTTTTAAGTGTGACGATTCCAGCTGTTTTCACTCATCTGTTTGTTTGTCATCTGTGTGATGGTACAGCTCCATTTCTGCTCCCCCACACACACATAATGTTATTTCTGCTTGTTTCTACCATTTTCATCCATCCTGTTCAGCACTTTGGGCGATTAGTCCCGTTGATAGTGAGTGATTAATACGAATACTCCGGTTAATGAACGTAGGGTGGATTCCTAATGACGGCATAGTTTTACTAACACCTGGTCGTGGAAAACCTGACCGGACCTCTAAACGGGACCGGTGTTTATCTAAAAAAAAAGACTGTGGCTTCGCCCAGGGAGTTAATGGGATCATCTACTAAAAGTTTTCTGATGTTAACACAGTCAGACATCTGCTTTTAGATTGGTTCTGTCGCTCATATTTCCCACTACATCGGTCAGTCTACTTAAAGGAGCATTTCACCTAGAAATGAAACTACAGCAGTTTGATGGGATTATTACAGTTGTCCAAACTGATCCCAAAGTGTTGTGAAGTCTATCTTCCTGCCTCTAAATGACTCTTTGAAGCTTTCTGGTGGCAGTGGACTAAAGACAGACGTCCTAAATTCTTCTCCCAGGGAAAAATACTCGCACCAGATAGCAAACAGTTCCAGCAGTTAAGCTTCTGCGTGTTCGATCCTGCTGCAGATAATAATCCCCCTTTAAAGCCTCCACACTTCTCTCACCCTCTCATCGATCTACTGATTGCTGGCAACATTTTAAACAGACTTTCTACAAATATGGCCAAAAAACAAACTGCACCTTTAATGTTTGCAAAACTGCAAGACGTGATGCGAGGCTGTAAATGTAGAATGATGCATCACGTGTGTGTCGGGGTGAAACAACGTGAAGTCTAATTTTGGACATTATGCAACGTTTGTAACGAACTCATTAAAAATCTGTGGCGAAGTGACTGATCACAGCGGTGAAAGTGGAGTTTGTACCTGGCCAGCAGGTCCAGGATGTTCTCCTTCATGTAGGTGCTGCACACCGTGAAGCCGCTGACCAGCTCCGGGATCAGCTCAGGCCACCGGGGGTCGCCGGAGGCCTCCCCGTTCCCGTCGATCCAGCTGACCGCTCGCCGCTGGTCGTGCAGGGAGGTCAGGTAATGCCACAGCACCGCCGAGTCGCAGGAAGTCAACTCTAAAGAGCCAAGAAACAGAGAGGACGGGAAGAAAGATGTCCTAAACGTTCCACGCAGGCAGCGTTGATGACAGTTCTCAGGAACCACCGTGAGGACTGATGGAGGCTACCTGTGTGCTGGAGTCGGGACAGTTGGATGGCGGTCCGGCAGCTCGGATCCCAGTTCCTCACCCAGTCCAGCCGCAGATTCCTCCAGAGCGCCCCCTCCTTCTTAGACCTCTTCTGTCCCACCAGCTCCTCCAGAAGCTCCTCACCACCACCCGGCATCCTGCAGACCATCTGCACCAGCCTGCAAACCAGGAGCGAGAGGTTGGTACTCAGGGGAAACTAGAACTTTGGACCAGCAGCTGTAAAAATCCACCATTGAAATAAAGATGGCTGCCGCGTCTCCACGTCCTCCCACCGTCCAAACATGTAGCCAAATATCTCGTGTATATCCAAATATACACGAGCGACGGCGGCACGCGTAGACAGCATCGCCACGCCTGACTCATCAATCGCGACTTTTCTCCTCCGCTTGATTTCAGTAAATAACCGACGAAAACCAAAGTGATCAGAAGAATGAAAACTTGAACAGACATCAGCGCGATGATGAGAACTGGCTGAAATGACAGAAACCGTCTTTGGGGAACATTAATTTGAGTTTTTCATTTAACAACACAAAGGGGGAGGAGTTTAGGACCAGCAGGGGCAGATCAGGATGATTTGGCTCCATTTTGGAGACCTTTCACGGAGTCCATCTCTATATAGCCGATGGTCTTCACACATACCAGTCAAGTTCCTCTTCTTCTTCTTCTTCTTCTTCTTCAAAAAAAAAAAAACAAAGCTGAGGTGGAGGAGGGGAGGTTGGAAGGAGACGAAGAGAGGAACCGGAGAGGTTAAAGAGGAGGACGTTACCTGGAGTTACTCAACGATCCCCACTGTTGGTTGGACAACATCATGGATAACGAAGTGTTAAACTCTACATTTAGCTGTTTGTCCGGGTAGTTTTTGTCACCAGCTGCTGACCACCTTGTTACCATGGTTACCACAGGCACGACCAACTGAACCAGGACCGAAAGATTCAAGATGGCGGACGTACGTTTGACTGACTCGGTGTGGAAGCTGCCGATGGACGACACCGTCTCCCACCGTGTTCGTGTACCTGACAAACCAACACGTTCGGGACCACGATGGGGTCTAACGGTGGATCCAGTAGAGCCCGACTGATTCGTTTGGGCTGATATTGACACAGATATTAGGGCGTTTTTCCAATATTAATTAATTCTCCTGTATACACAAATTTTTGCCAATAATCCCTCAAACTAGGATATCAAACATTTATAATTGATATGTAACAGAGTATTTGACTGAAGTGCACTGAAAGTGACCTTCACTCGAAATGTAATAATCACAAATCTTCTTTAAAACCCATATATATGTTTTTATATTGGTCCGTATTGATAACATATTCTCTGATACAGATATATTTGTGATCGGCCGACGGATTATCGGTCGGGTTGTAGTTTCCAGCAGCCCTGATGAGGACAAACAGCCTCTTTTACCTGTGAGATTTGCTTGTGGCAGTGCAGCGGGACGCAGGCAGCGATCCCAACGTCTCCATCTGCCCGATGAACGCCACGCTTTGTGTCTCCTCGTCTGGAAAATCACCCTGCCGCGACAGCTCCTCCACCTGCCCAACCGACCAATCAGAGGCCTCAAACGCTCGTGAAGAAGAATAAAGGCAGCGCTGGAGGATGAGCGTGTTTTCTGTCAACTCACCACAAACTCGCGGAGGTCCTTGTCGTCGGTGTACAGGCAGATACTGTGGAGCTGCTTCTTCACACTGAAACCCTGGAAACACAAAAAGGACGGTCAATCAGGTAGCGTGGTGGGCGGGACTACGAGGCGGCAGCTCCTTAAATAATTCCACGAAGGCCGAATGTCACCATTTGAAGCGTAACTTTCAACCTGGTGACGTTAACGCTGACGCGGCTCCACTTCCTCCTCCTGGATGCGAGCGCTGCCATGTGACCCTGCACAGCTGTGTTGGGACGGAGACGAAGTACCAACTTCCTGTCCACAATCCCACCAATCATCTTTTCAGTCTGGCTTTCACGCAGAGTCATACTTGTTTGATTTAATGTTCCTGGTCTTTAACTTGTCTTATTTTAATCTATTTTCGTTAATAGTTTTTAAATAAAATTTCATGTATAATATCCACTTTTCATTGCTGTTTTATATCTTTAAACTACACATATTTGATTATTATTTTTAGTTTATTTATTTAATTTACTCAACCTATTTTATTGCTATTTGGCTGCGTTAGTCTCTAAATTTTTCAATCTATCTGATAATAAGATCATTGTTGGTCATGACGTGTTCGCTGGTTCAATCACTTTATAAAACACTTTGAACTGCATCTCGATTTGTCTGAAAGGTTTTATATATATAAATAATGTTTGATTGATTTATTCCATCATGACATTTCACCCTGTTTTTGTAGCATAAAACAACTAATTAAAAGCAAACTGAACATGAGAGCGAACACTTGAATATACATTATTGTGTGAAAAAACTACCCGAAATGACTAAAACCATCTTTGGGAAAACGGTTTATAACGTGCGCTCTAAATTTATGACCTACACAACAGTCAGCCAGCAGGGGGCCGAGGCGTTCTCACCATGTTGGTGAGGAGCGTGACGGCGGTCCGCAGGTCTCGGCGCTGCAGGCAGGAGAACACCTGACGCAGACCCTCCATCCTCAGAGCCGACAGACGCCGCTCCGGACGGCTCCGCCTCCGCAGGACAGCTTGAGCTCTGGGGATCTGATTGGTCAGGACGGACTGACGGACCACTTCCTGCAGCACACACGCAGCGAGTGACAAAAGGGACAATCGTAACACAACCAGCTTCCTCTCTGCCATGTCACCTCTGTCGGCAGCTGCGCCCACTCGTCCTCCTGAGCCTCCTCTGGAACCGGATCAGCTGAATCGGCGCCGGAGGCGTCGCCCCCTGCGGGCCAGGGGAACCTCTGCATGTAGCGCCTCAGCTCGGCGACGTACCGGTCAAGAACGTCGACGCAGCTCCGCACGTCCGCGTCCTCGTCTGCGGACACAACCGACCCGCTTCAACACTCAGGCAGCGATAACAGGAAGCTTAAAACTGAGCGCCACGGCGGAACCGTGTGCGTGCACGTGTGTGAGCGCAGCCTCACCGGGGGCGTTGATCAGGACCGATCGGACCTGAGCGCTGACGAAGCACATGGTGATGCTGAGCAGCTGTTCCGAAAACTGTCGACTCTGAGCTTCACTGTGCGAGTCTCTGACGGCCGAACACAACAGGTCCAACGCGGGACGCAACTCCTGGACCCCTGCATGCACGCACACGCACACGCACACGCACACGCACACACACACACACACACACACACACACACACACACACACACACACACATAAATGGCTCAGATTCCAGCTCATTTACAGCTATAACTGCGTTCTTTGTCGACATACTGTGCGTCAGGCTGCGTGCGGACTCGGCTGCAGGCTTCAGGAGGTTTTCTTTACTCTTCAGGTAGAAATCCACCATGTCCAGCTGACGGTTCTTCAGTCCCGCCTGCGAAAACAAACAAGCGCAGAGACGTCAGGCGGACATCAGTCACGTATATTCCACCCGTGTGTGACTGTGAGCTCTGCCTCCCACATGCAGGGCGTGGACGGGGATGGAGCAGCGCCCCCAGCTGTTCAGGTGGCAGACTGCGTCTACGGTCGCGGCGCTGCCAAACAGCATCAACCGGCTGAGCAGGTCCTGCTGGGACACTGAGAACAGGACCTGGAACACACCAGTCTCTGCAGAGAGAAAAACAAAAACACAAACAGGTTAAATCATAACATAAGCTGAGCTGAGCTCTGTGAAACAGACTGAAGATTCTGTATTTGTTGTTCCAAACGGGATGAAATATCTGTCCTCCTCTCATGACAATTCTCACATCTGAAGATTCAAATCCATCATTAATTTCAGCAAATGTATTAGAGAGAAATCAATGAAATGACAGGCTCCGGCCTTTTGATCGGTTTAGCCATCACACTGGCGCAGGGTTCGTTTTATTGGATTGGCTCATAGACTGTATGTAAAGATAAATGACATGAAAACCCCCGAACCGCCCCCTGGTGGCTGGCTGCAGTATAAGTGCTCACCCCGTTAGGTAGGACTTGAACCAAACTATAAACTCAAAGTAATTCTCTATTTAAAGACGGTTTCTGACATTTTAGGTAAATCTTATCACACTGACATATGTTCAATTGTTCAATTGTCAGATCAGTTTGGTTTTAAAAAGTTATTTCATGCGGATGTGGATAACAAAAAAAAAAAAAAATTACTGTAAACTTTTGTTACAGTCAAAATAAACATTTAAAATCAGCAAATGCATAGAAAATATAAACTATTGCTTATGTCTGACATTAGCTGACTGGGCTGCTTTGGTTAGCTAATAATAGATACCTGGAACTCACAAAGTTAGCAAAAAAGCTCTGATTTCACCGGCTGTTAATATGCACAGTTACGTTTGTCTGCTGCGTTAAGACGCTGTAATTAGGTACATCTGAGCTGCTCCACCTGTCAGCTAGTTACCGTTGTCTCTCCACCAAGCTATCGCTGTCACAAGTGTCGTAGCATGTTAATAGCTAGCAGCCACGCAAGATAAAGCATCGAGTAAGATGGTTAAAAATGTAGATAATAGCCTTTAATCAGCCCATCAGGAAACTAAACTTAACATGGATTTACAACAAAAAAAGCGAGCATCCAATCAAAATTTAAACCCACCACGTTTACAGGCTTCAGCTCAGCGACTTACTCTTTAGCAGAAGTCTGTGCTGTTTCTCTCCGCAGCGCTGAACCGGCGCCGCCTCGCCCTCCGCCCGGTGGTAGCTCAAGCTCCCGGACTCCAAATCCCATAAGGCTGCTGTGGTGCGCTTGTTGCCGGGGGAGATGAAGGTCAGCTGGGCGGAGAACTCGGACACTGAGAGCTGCGATGCAGCGGAGGACTCAGGGACAGAGAAAGCAACCGTCGCCCCGCCGGGAGGCGCTCTGCTGTGGGCCGAGGACTGAGCCTGGTGGGACGCCAGCTGGTGGAGGGAGGAGGACCAGGAGGGCCGTGCAGCGTGAGAGGAGGAGGAGGGCGTCTGCTGGGCTCTGCTGTACAAAGAGTTCAGACGAGCTTCCCAGGAGCTAGAAAGGAGTTCAAAGTGAACATGAAGATAATTCGACATCTTTCACTGGTTGTAAAAATGTGCACGTAAACGCAGCTGCCGTGGTTTTGTTCATTCCCCTCCTGTTGTTTACTGGGTAGGTCAGTTCTGCTTTTGTTTGTTGTTTTGGCCTGAAGTTAAGTTAAATATAGAAATAAATGACTGAATTGTTGCTTGCTTGTCTCCTCTCTCTGTCACAGCAGAGCCACGTTTATGGCTCTGGTCAACTCTACAGTCCACGTACCGGTCCGGACTGAAGCCGGAGCCGAGGGCGGCGACGCTGCAGCCGGAGCTCTGCAGGCTGTCCTGGTCTCGGGGCTGCTGGGGCCGGAGAGCCGGGCGGGAGGGGGGAGCGGCACACAGCAG
>KV751377.1:3553617-3577583 GCA_001698575.1 Mola mola | reverse complement strand
GGAAGAAAAGGAAGAGGAGGAGGAGAAACGTGGAGGAGAACCACTTTAATGACTCGAAGAGAGAGGAGAGGAGTTCATCGACAGCGTCCAACTTCCACGGCCACTCCGTCAATATGATTACCGACATCAAAGTCAGCGTTTACTCTCCTCAGGCTGTCGACACAACGAGGTCCATTCGCAGGGAGCCCCTACAACCGGCCGGCATCACCGTTCTGCTGTCGGATACAGCAAAGAGAACAATTCAGGTTTTAATTTACAAAACCTAAAAAAAAAACTAAAAACATAAAAAAAAAAAAAAAAAAAAAACCCCCGAAAAACAAAATTGCTGTGGCATCGGCTGTGATGCAGGCGGACTGCAGTGTTAAAGTTAGTCTATCTTCGAGCTCTGATTTCACCTCAGGTGGTACTCTCATAGGGCGTACTCACCCAAGGCCCCAGTACCTTACGCTACATTAGGTTGGATTCACAAAGTCCGGATCGTTTGACTTCTCCGTACTGCGCTGAAGCTCAGTCGGAAGAGTTGTGCTTCGTGGACGCTACGGTTGCTCATGCACAAGCAGCGGTGAACGCTGATTTAATGCTCTGGGATCTTTTGTGCCTCTACTGAATAAAGTTTAGCTGCTTGACAGATAGGACCTCACAAAAGGACCCGACAATGACAACTGCCCTACCTTCTGCCTGACAACAAAAAAGACAATAATCTGTCGTTGTGTATAAAAGCACCACATGGTTAACAAGGTCAAAAACATGATACTGATCTATCTGAAAAACTAATACAGCAACTGGAATTATAAAATAAATTTAAGACTCATTCAGCAAAGTGACTCTGTCTTTGACCTCCCCGAAAAGTCACAGCTTGTTTTCCCGAGACTCTAAGCTAAACAACAATTTTATTAACGATAAGTTGAGACAGAAAGAACTCGATTTTTCCCACAACAATGTAAGTAAAAAGTAACATAAAGAGAAGACGTTTTGGCACACGGACCTGCAGCTGTTAGAGCGTTAAAGTTTCTGACAACCAGATCAGTCATGAAAAAAAAAATGCACTTTGTATTTCGACTTTGTATTCAGTTATTCGTGTGACGTGCGGAGTCTGGACCCACCAGCGGACACAGGAAGCTCAGGGGTTAAAGTACAAAATAAAATTTATTTAACAGAAACAAGAATCAAAACCGAACTGAGTAACAAAGAACACCAGGACTGGGCACGGCTGTGGTGGCTGAACTCTCCAGTTCCGGCAGGGCTGGAACAACAAAACAACGATTAACAAAAGGCTCAGGAAACTCCAGGAAGGTGCTAGAAAAAAGTACAAACAAAAGATCGCTAGGAAGGCTGAGCAAAGTATTGAACAGAAAATGTCTAGTAACACTAGGAACCACAGGATCAAAGTAGCAACAAAAAGTCACGAGAGCAGAACTAGGAGACTCGGACGAGAAGAACATGGACTTCAAAGGTATCAGGATGTAGTGAGCGGTCGAAGTTCACCGTGCTGGGAACAAGACGTTCTGGTGACGAGCAGATCAGGATCTGCGTCTTAAATACAGCCACTGATGAGGAACCAACAGCTGCGGGTAATCAGCTCTGCACACCTGCACCGCTTCAAGTCCTGAAATTAAGTAAGACAAAACCACAACACCGGAGACAGAACGAAACACAACTACCAAAATAAAAGCAGAGAGCGGAACTATGACAATTCGGCTGCTGCTGGTCAATTTTGCATGTTTATATTTCATCTGCAAAAAGCTGAATGAAGTTAATTATTCTTGATCAACGCTTCATAATTAATAGTTTTATTAAATCAGCGGGGACATGAGAGTAAGTCCTCACAAATCGGTCACGTTAGATTAAAATCCAAGATTTGGCTCGAGCTCAAGCTGACACGCTGTTACTCTACTTGTGTTGTCTCAGCAGGGTTCTGGAGATCCGTGTGGAGCCCAAAGCCACCTCTGATTAGTCACTAATCATACGGTTCCACCCCACAGCTTCATCCAATTCAAGACTCGAGACCCTTTATCACTCCGGTCCTTTATCACAACTGATGCTTCAAAAATGACAAAGGACATAAAAACCAGCTCCTCTGCAATCAGAGCTTTTGGTTATGAGCTATTGTACACCAGCAGAAATCGAATGAGTTGATGATGCTGTGATGACATGTGACCCGAGGTGTTAACCGACCCGCCTCTTCATCGGCTCGATAGCGCCTGGACTCAGCGCCTGATTTTATCCAGAGCCGAAGGGGAGACGGACGGTTTCCCATCTTTTATAGTGGACCCCCCCCTCACAGTTGGACATGCTGCTGGATGCGGTTCAGAACTTTTGGGATGGAAGGAGGACAAACGGTGTCACCTGCAGCTTCAGCAATGAATACAGGTCCTCAGCTCTGTCCGCACTCATGCAGATATTTTGTTTGATTCTTCCTTTCACGAGATATCTCTGTACACTCATTAACAGGCATGCCAGTAGGTGGCGATACAGTCAACATCAACGATACAGTATTTCAAGGTCCGTTTATAAATGAATACAGTAAATATCTGACATACTGGACCTTTAAATCATATTTAGAAAGGATTAGGAGAATACAAGAGATCACCAAGATGTCGGCAAATTGTAATTAGAAAGATGAAAATGATGCTCGACATCATCGTTTGCATTGGGAAGATATGCAAACATGTCCAAATAAAGCCCTGATGACTTTTTCACGTCCTTTCTGAGTGTCAAAGTTCAGCTTCAGCTGCTGTTTACACTGCTGCGTGTTCAGGCTCCGCCTGTTTGTTTGTACATGAATTTCCGAGATAACAGCCAATATTCCACGGTAACGTGGAGGAAAGGACGGTCAAAGTTATTTCTGTTACACTGGACGATTTTCAGACCTTATCTGATTTTTAAAATGCGGGAGAACGCAGACAAACATGAGGACAGTTTCAGGCAGTTTTTTTTTTTAACATTCTATCTCTCTAATCCTGCAAACACTCAAACTAGAGGATTCAGCCGGACAACGAGAACACAAACCTGTCGTTTGCAGTCACGGTCGTGTTGTGAAGAGTTCAGGCCACGCCCCTGCGATCGTTGGGGGCGGGGGGCGCAAATCGAGCCCAGAAGCTTAAACAGAACGTGTGGAAAAAATGCAGCCGAGCAAAAGGAAGGTGTAATTGTCATGAATATGGCCGGATGAGAAACTGTAGTGGGAGGATCATGTCCCTCCCGTCCATATGGTTTGACCTGTTAACGATTATTGCACTGACAGTATCTAAATCCCTGCTGCTCTGACTGTGAGTGCATTTTCTTTAGTTGTTAAGAACCATTTCCATAGTTTACAGCATGTTTGAGGTAAGTAGTAACTTTATCTGTCAAATAAAACAAGTTTTGAAACTCACACGTCCCTCTGAAATGTTGTGGCGCAGCAAAAAATTCGGACGATCAAACACAAGAACCTGTGATTCTTTCTGGTGGCCGAGTGGATGTGAAATGAGTCCGAGTGGAAAGTTAATATTCACAGGAAAAAAAACCCGAAAAGGCTTCTAGCAACATACCGTGATGCATCCCATGATGATAATGAGTCTTAAAATTGTATAAAAACTTTCCAGGGACAGAGGAAACAAATCGGTTAAACCAGCAGGATGTTTCGATCAAGACATCAGGCAGAGCCAATAATCCATCGTTGGCCGTAGTCATGGTCACAGTTGTTCGGCCTGCAGTTGATCAATGTCGACTCGTCCCGCGAAGCTGATTAAACACAAGACACTTTTCTCCATGGACACTTTGTGGATCTTAGTGATTCTGGCCACCAAAAAAACACCAAAAAAACCAAACAAAAAAACAAACAAACAACCAACCAAAAAAAACCCAAAAGTTCACTTTTTTTTTTGGACTGCGGGAGGAAACCGGAGTACCTGGAGAGAACCAACGCAGACACAGGGAGAACATGCAAACTGCACACAGAAACACCCTGACCCGGAATCGAACCCAAGACCTTCTTGCTGCGAGGCGACAGTGCTAACCACTGCACCACTGTGTCTCTTTTGCCTAAACTTAACCATCCTAAAGTACCAAACCAGTGGCTCATGTTTCTGGATCCAACAGTGGATGCAGGTCTGGACACATCACAGAAATGAGTCAGATGAGCAGATAACAGAAGGATGTCGGGAGGTCCAGCAGCCCTGTGAACTGTGCTGCTGCTTTTAAACCGCTGATCAACAAGCTGAGCTCGCTGCCAAAGCTCAGCCGATGTTTTCCCAGGCGGTGAGCGGCGACGGTTTGTTGCACCAAACAGCCCTGAACGACTTCTTACCTGATGTTTCCCTTTTCCCTCTTGTTTTCCAGCTCAATCTATCTTTTTGTCTTTTCAATAGTTTGATGCAATACGAAGACGTACGGTGAAGCCGAACGGCAAAACGGACCTGAATCGCACCAGCAACTAAACGTGCTCAAGAGTTTCAACCGAAATGCGTTTCCTCCTCTGGG
Source organism: Mola mola (assembly GCA_001698575.1). Taxonomy (NCBI): domain Eukaryota; kingdom Metazoa; phylum Chordata; class Actinopteri; order Tetraodontiformes; family Molidae; genus Mola; species Mola mola. The sequence goes on along the minus strand of KV751377.1, from coordinate 3,573,122 downwards.
GCTCAGACATCGGCAGGAGCTTGGAGTGCTCGCTCACTTCCTCGAGGAGCCGGGCGAGGAGCTCTGAAGGCCTCCCTTTGGAGGTTTCCACAGGCACGCTCAGTCACTCAAACTGTAAGATGCTGAACCTCCTTCCTGGGTCACTTATGGATTTCTTGGGTCCTTATGAATTTGGCCGCGAGCCTGACCTGCCCGAGCCGACAGGAAACCCGTAGACTCGACAAACGGCGACAGAAGCGGCGACACGACAATATCGGGTCAGCTCTTTCGATGGGATGTAACACGTTGTCGTGTGTGCCGACACATTTTAACAGAACAGCATATTCTCAAGTGCGGAAGGATGAATAAGTCAAGCAAGACGGATGAAAAGATGGATACTTCAAAAAAGAGTAAGTAGGGATGGATCCACTTTAGTGTTGTGATATTTCGCCTTCGTTCACATACTTCAGAGTACTTCGGCAGTTTTTTAATTTGGTCGCTGCTTCTGTCTGCGCTGGCTTCCTTCATTTGATCGCAGACTTTGATTAAGTTATTATTTCACATCGAGCTCTTTAAAAACAGATTCTCTGCAGGGGACCAGCTCATCTTCAGAGCCGACACAGAGATGTACGTCACCATGCTGTCAAGGGGGAGGAGAGTTTACATGCTGATATTTTTCTTTTGAAAAATCACAGCAATCTCTGCAACTCAAAGTTCACAGTTTGGTCCTTGTCTACTCTGTTTAAACTGAATTAAAATGCTCTTCAGTCAGAGTATTGGCCTCAGCGTGAATGTAACCTCTGTTTACATCTCAAAAACACATCTGAAAGAGATTGTGAGGAATCAGGACTACGTCTAATATATCATAATGCCAGAAAAACCTGCGTACCAGATTCCAGGTTTTAACAAATTCTAGTCTATTAGTTGCCAAACTCTGCAATTAAATCTGTGAAACCTCAAGCTCATGTCAGTAAACTGACACGCGGTCAGTCGGTCTTCGACGGCACCGAGCGAACTTCATATTTCTTGGAAAAATAACACGGTAACATAGTTTCATTCACTGCTTTCTGTGAAACTGGATCATATTTCCATTGGCTCTCTGATATCTGGACTCTCCTGATGATCATGAAGTGACCAATAACTGATGCTGCCTGCATCAGGCGTCGGTGAACGAGGGCAGATGGAGACAGAGCAAAACTCCGGGACGAAATGAGGCCAGTTTGATGACACAGATGGTACTGAGATGTTGTCCAAATGGGCGATAACGCGACCCAAAGCATCTGTCAGTTGGTTCCAGCTGGCTCGCTCACCCACACAGAGGCTTCACCAGTTATCAGGCTGCCAGGAGCCGAATCTGGCCAGAAAACCACCTTCATGTTCTCTGTCGTCAAACTTTCCTCTCACACTGCGACGGCCCCTTGAAAACTGCTTGAAACGTTTTGTCGACCGTGTTCACCGGGTCCAGCAAGTCGGGCGCGGTCACATTTATAAATAAATGTCGCTGTACATTTAATAAGTTAGCACTACATGTGTCAGACAGGCTCTCGACCGTTTAAATGAAGTACATGAAAAGAAGGGCATCCTCTTCTCTCTGAATCCGGCAGCTAAACTGAGAGGACGTCGAGCTAATTGGCTGAAGAGGCAGAGCAGAGATGAAGGCTGTAAAACAACATTCCTAAACATGTGATGCTGCAGCCTGAAAGAGCTGCTCAGACAGGCTTTTTTTCTTTCGATAAAAGTGCAGGTGATTCTGTCACATTAACGTTTTGGCGCACTCAACGCTGTGTGCTGCTTTCCTGAATCAAACCAGAACTTTAAAGTTCAGCTAGAAGCTCCCTGACAGGGTTCACACAGAGCTTTTGAATTTAGTCACTGTGGGGCTGAAGTAGCAGCGTTTTCAGCAAAGTTCCTCTCAGGGATGAAGCCGACTTCTCAGGACACATAAAATCTCTTTTTGGTATCTTCATTGCATTAGACTTTCATTTTTTGGTCTCCTCTACTGGCCACGAAACGACTTTAAACATCCGAATTTTTACATAATTAATGCCAAAGTCCCTTGTGGCTGGTCGCTCTGCGGTGATGCCGGTTGAAGGTCTTTGGCTCCTTCGTGAATGTCGGCTCTGCTCGTGTTCGCTGAGCTCTATGGTGTCGATAGAACTATTCAACCACCTCTTTTTTTTTTTTTAAATTATCATTAGAGTTCTGATGTTTTGACCCACATTTGATCCAAACTGCTTGTTCTGTCTCAGTTACCTCGACCACAAAGACACATTCAGCTGAATGGACCTCAGCTGACCTTTTTTCTTAATGTGAAATTTAATAACCTCTGCAAAGTCTCCTGGACCAGGTTGCTGTCATCTTCACATAACTCAAAAAGTTATGAAAAGAATTCTTATCCCTTGGTGTGACACAAGGATGAAAGGATCCGGATCAATCTTCAAACACGGACACTACTGAAAACGTTTGTGTAAATTGGAGTTTTACTAGTGGACAAATGTTTTCATTTTGGGGGAAATCCGGCTCTTAATTGGATCTGAACCAACGTGGGATTTCATGGGTTTCAAACATGGGAATTAAAGGTGCAGCAGACTGAGCTGGAGGCTCTCGTGCAGACTGCAGGCAGAGGTGAAATAATAAAAGAAACATTAGGAAACCATCCATCCATCCGTCCATTTTCTATCACTCGTCCTACCCCAGCGTCATCGGGCGAAGGCGCAGTCAGCCGTGAACAAGTCAAGACAACAATTCAGGACCCAGCTGGATCCTGATCAGTTTCAAACTTGGAGCAGAAGACACTGAAACTAATGGTCGACTTCTGACGGTAACAAATTTCGTACCAAAATGACCACGGCTGCACTAAAATAGAGTTTGGCTTTAGTTTGGACATTTGCAACCCACTGGGATTTATTCTTTTTGTTCTGGTCGTTTCAATGAGGGAGGCGCGCAGGAGGGAAAAATAACCTGATGACAGAACACCATCCAGAGGAGAGAAGAAGAGAGATTAGCCCCAAAGTGGTGGTTTGGCGTCGCCGTATACGAGGTCAGTGAAGGTTTTAACGCCGCACTCGAGCCCAGAGGAGAGACGCCGACGAAGGTGGTGACCCGGAATCCTCATCCACAAAGGCAGAGAGGCGGGATTTAAGGTCCCCACAAGGATGAAAATAAAGAAGATAAATTGTTTGATAGCTCATCTTGGCTCTTTTGATTGATTTGGAAAGAAAAGAAATCCAATATTGCTAATTAAAAAAATGAACGATTTGACTATCAGTCAACCGTGGACGAGAGTTGACCCATCACATTCCACCGTGTAAATTTATTTTACATACGTTTATTTTATAGGATAGTTATACCAAAGCTTCCACCTCATGTCTTCCTCCAGTTCATGCAGAGTCTCGACACTCAGCTACAAGTGCAGGTTTAACACCAGCTGAGACATTAATGGACAGAGCAAATCTGGATCCTGGTCATCCTTCGCGTCTTGATTTTCGCTGCATTTTGCTCGTGGTGTTTTGAGCGTGTGCGAGCGGCGAACCTGCTTCTCCACTGAAAATTGGTATTCTGCATTCAGGTTGTTCAGGAGGAAAAAACACAATAGGTACAAAACACTTCGGTACAAGATGAAAAATGCAGAGAGAACGACTGACAGAGCAGAGAGCATGATGGGAGGAAAGACAGAGTAGCACAGTGTTAATAACAATGTCATGGTTATTTTTCTTTGCTTTTAAACAAAGCTTATATTCTCTCGTCCTTCATTTAATCACAGCCTGAACTCAAGCTTACACCCATTACTCAATAAATTCTGGATCTTATGTTGATTTATTGAATCATGACCCACAAAGGTTCAACAGTTTAGCAGCGAATGTTGAAAGATAAACTCTGTCACTTTTCCACATTAAAATGTATAAAACGGACCAGAAATTGGTTATTTCTTTTTCAGCATTATGCACTGAGATCAGACTTTCACGTCACCTTCCAGCAGAATCAAATAGCATCAGAGAGTCACTGACTGTTCATTTTTGAAATGAAGTCCTGCTCTGAAGGTGGGAATTAATTCAGGCTGCGTATTATAAATTTATGAGGATACTGAACATGAAAAATGGCTTCCTGCAAAAGTCCCCAAGCCAATAAACTACTGCGACTGACGTGCTTTTTTATAACCTTTCTGCGAAAACATTTCAAAGAATAAGTTTCTTCTGTGTCAGACAGCATTTACACAAGGTATAAAAAATGAAGAATTACGCTTTCCACCTTTAGCCTTATTCACGCAGATATGGCGACATGTGGCCGCAGTGACGGCCCCTCTGTACGCTGCCTGGGGCGAGAGTGACACAGCAGCGTGGGTGTCTACTGCCACGTCTGCCAGATGTGCTTTTTATAGACAGCAAAGGAGGATCAATCAAAGAGCTCAGCTGCAGAAAGACTGTCTTAGGAAAGACTGCGGTTAAGGAGAAATGTAGTTAAAATAGCCACGTTACCATTTGTAACCCCAACCCAGCCCGTACAGCCCTGCGTTGACTGATGCTCACTGCTTTACTGCTTATCGATGTGGGGTTAAAGATGAACAATACAAGAGCTTCATACTCAGGTTTTCCCTTTTTTTTTTTTTTTTTTTTTTTAGCTTAGCTGCATAGCTACTCTGCTGTGGTGACATCTTCTTTAACTCCTCACCAACAAGTTAGCACCGCAACTGGTCGCACAACGTTGCATTGTTTACACCTGCTTTCCCATGTGATCAGCTGATACAGGCCATGTGAGGGGGCGTGTTGCCTCCGTTAGTGATAACAAGAGCTCTTTAAATGTTTCTGAAAAAAGCCGCTGTAGAAAACAAAGCTAGAGAGAACGACTTAGACCGATCCTGAGCTCGTGCGAGGCAGCCTTCTCTGCAGGGAGGAGCTCGGGAGGCGGAGCCATTCTCACTTCATGACTGCAGCTTGAGCTCTGGGATTCAGGCTGTAAATGCTGTGTTTCTAACCTGTTGCAGTCAGGAAAGATTGTTGTACTGACAGATGCAAAGTAAATCGCACATTCATGTCCATATGCGTGACTATTAATATTCTGTAGATTAGAAATCTTGACTATTTGACGGCCTGCTCTGCTCCTGTGTTTAAAAAGGTGGATATTTCTCTGCATTTATTCGTAAGAACTCCATGCAACAACCGGTACTGCATCTGAAATCTCTCTGGTCTGTCTGTCAGACACATTTCCATTTCAAAGAAGGGGACCAAGAATAGAAGAGTAAAAACAAAAGGTTGATACCAGTGCAGAAATGTTAAACGAATGAAACTTGATGTTTCTGGAGCACATTTCATCATTTCAATCGAAGCTTTATTAACTGAACTCCACAGTTTGACAGGCGCACCCCAATTTGTGCCCTCACATTAAATTTAAATGAACCATCTCCCTGTGTTTTTGGCCAACACGTGTCACACCGCCGGCCGTAACTGACATAGATGCTGGCTGGAACAAAACAGCAACAACAATAACAACACTTTCCTCTGCCCTCCAAACTGATGACTCAAATGAAGAGATAATTTAATGTTTCCAGCATTTCAGCAAACGTAACAATAAAGCCCCGGTTCCACCAGGCAGAACAGTTCAGTTCGGCGTTTTACACGTTTTTTGGCATTCCCGTTCTCAAAAGCTGTGAATGCTGTGAATGCTTTAAAAAGCAACAATTTGACATAAAGCATCTTCATTTCCTGACATGGTCTCAGTTAACTGGAAACCCCTGCTGCCCCAGAGCCAATAAATCCGCCGCTGCTTTATACGGTGCCACAATCTCCTGCGCTTGACATGGCCCCCAAAAACATACCAACTCTAATAAGGCCTAGATGCCGCAAGCTAAAAGCCAACAATGCCAGTTTATTCAGTCTATGAGGAACTAAGGCAGATAATCAGAAGCCTGATGACCAGTGTAAGAAATGTTATCTTACATTGCATCCCATGGTTTCGATCAGTGTTCTTAACTGAAACCTGACTTCGGCCTTCGGAATGTCCACCAAACTTGTCATTGGTGATTTATCCAGGTTCCAGGCATTAATGAGATAGACGTTAAATGAGATTTAATAAGATAAATTGTTCCTCTCCCACCCTGTGTTCTTATCTATCACCCACCAGAAACAAACTGCATTTTTAAATATAACTGACGCTTACAACCTGCTTCAACGCAAGGGCCCAACGCACAACTGTGGCCTTACACCAGATTTAATCTTTTCTAAGGATACAAGCATCTTGTCGTTAGAGATCTTAGAGTGTCTGATGATATGTGCGTCCTGTTTGATGCTGTGCTTCAGACTGCTGAGTCAGACCTCCCAGACACCCACAAACCTTCATTTCTCTTTTTAATAGAGCAACGCACAAGCCAACAGATTGTGTTGATACAAACGACCTCACAAATGCCTTTTATGAATCAGATTTCTACTTTGGACTAATCTGAAATCTACAACAAGTGCAACTCCCTGGACAAATGAAGACATGCACATTTTTAAGACTTTGCTGGAGGGCAGAAAGAAAATGCTCAAACTGACGCAAATTCCAAATGCGTTCTCAATCATTAAAGAAATTTTACATCGTTAATAACGAGGTAAAAGAGCCCTGAAATCATCTCTACAACTTGTTTTACCCCCCATATCCCAACAGGACCTCCTCAGCACTCCATCTCACATCCTCTCTCTCCCAACCAGATTTTTCACCTCATCCCCTCAACACCACCAACAGTTGCCTCTCCTCTGGGTGTCTGAACTGCCTCTTTAAGTTGCCGTGTGTCCAGCCGCGACTGAAAGCGCCCACGTTGGACCCTACTGTTGAACAGATCTACGTCAAAGTTTCCATTCATCTCAAGATTGTTGGAAAAAGCAGTACTGACACCACTTTTACAAGCACTACAGAATAACATATTTGAATAAAATTCAAGGCTTTCGAAAACTTCACAGCACAGAAACAGCTTTACTACGGTTACCAAATGACTTGCTGCTGGCTGCAGACTCTGCTCATTGCTCGGTTTTGGTGCTCCTGGATGAAAAAATTTTAACTGAGAGACTGAGAAACTGGGTAGGAGTCACTGGAGTTGCGCTGAAGTGGTCCTCCTCTTACATCCAAAACAGGAAATCCTATGTCTCCATCCATATTTTAAATGGGTGAACATCACCTGTGGAGTACCCCAAGGGTCAATGCTAGGACCACCCAGGTTTGAAGCTGACGGCTGATCCTGCTCTGTGGACACTCTGCATTGCTTCCAGAGTTGTTTAAAGTTAATAATGTTGCTCCAGTAACACACGTCGGTTATGTGAGACAGGCTGCCGGGAGTGGAAAAACCTCTCAGGTTTGAAGACCGCTGAGCCGACGTTCAAATGACTAAAGAGTGTCATCACTGTCTGCGTCTGTCCACCAGTCACACGGAGACATCGGAGCTCCTCCGTCACGGAGCGTTCCCATAAATCTGGCGACATTTTGAGCTTCCAGGACAGAGTGACGTCGGCCATGTTCTCCATGTCGACAGGAAGGATCGGTGTGTCAACTTTTAAAGTTCAACAGCGGCGTAAACAGGACAGTGACCTGAATAAAGAAAATGTGTTGTCTTCTATTTTTAATCTTTTCTTAATGCTTTCAGGTTTTTTGTTTTCTGTAACGTCCTAAAATAAAGGAAATATCAGTTGGTCGGCCCAGGTCGTCTCTTTGGACGTTCATTATCCCCCCTGTAATCACCATAATTCCATAATTAAACAAGAGCTTCTTCTGCAGCTCACTTCCAGTTACCGTGGAAACCCGTTTCACCATGTGCATTAATAAGAAGTGAAAGCACATTACAATGATAATCCTTCAATAATCACAGAGGCTGGAATAAAAAAGTGATGTATTTTCCCATTATTTAACTCAAGACTCTTAGAGCCGCCAACACAGAGGCTGAACACTAATTAACTCTTATTATTTGGATTTTTTCATGAATTTAGTGCCACAGAAATTGGATTTGAACAATGAGATTCAGAGTAACGAGAAGAGAGAACATAGACAAATAAAATGAGTGTACTGGAAGAGAGAGTAGCAATATGATAATGGGACATGATTTCGATAAAAATAACTTCTAATACAAGAGAAGAAACTTTTCCATAAGAGCTGAGAATCAGTTCTATTCACAACCTGGGAACCAGTTCCGGTGTTGTTGGTTCTGCTTGATATTAAAAAGTAATCAAAGTTTTGTACTGTTGCACATCCAAAGATTTCGTGTCTCTTTATGTGACGTCACTTCTGAAAGCCAGAAAATTTGAATGAATTTTACAATTATTGAATCGAGTGAAAACCTTCTGACAGAAAAATCAGAATGGAAGACACGTCCCTGCACATGGGACCGTCATCGACAAACGTTCCCAGGGGCCTCTTACTGAAACACGTCACATGTAGTGAACCTCAGCCTTTTTTGTGTTGTAGGGGGTCGAGTCCTAAGATTCATAAAAATCGGTCCATCGGTTTTAGTGTTGCTAAGTTTGAAAATGCAAACACTCGTTCTTTGATCAGTGTTCAAGTAGTTTTTGAGTTATGTCCATGTTTGAAACTGACCCAGATCCAGAATTCAGATCCAGATTCGCATCATCAGCAGAAGATAAGTTCTCCTACGTGGCACCAAAGAAGGTTCGCCTCTCAGTTGATCTGATTGGACAGAAAGAAATTCAGGTGTGGAATGTGAGGAGCGAACAGTGACGTACCTGAACCAGTTTAAGGGTCAGTTTGATCCATTTCTCTTTGAGTCATATTTATGCTCGTTTCGGGCCGGAGTAATCGTAAACAAACTGATCCGGGGTCAGTCTACAGGCTGGTTCCTGAGATTCTGAGAATCTTGGTCCATCTCCACACGGCCAGCCTCTCCCACTCATGTGCACGTCTTTATTAACTGGTATCTTCACAAGAAGAAGGGGTGTTTGTCAACAGAGGGCTGTGGGCGAAAAGACGTAAATCTGGAGTAAAGAAAATGATTTTCTCATTTAAAATGATGAGGAATAAATTCTCTCTCTCTGGGATGTGTTTATCTTCTGATATTTGACACTGATGATGATGATTACAGGTGTTAATGTGATTAAGTAGCTGCACAGCTCCCGTAAACATCCACGGCCGAGCCTAACTGGCCACGTGCGCTGGTTCGGCTGCTGTTTACGGCCGGTTTAAATTGTGCTTCCTTAAGCAAACGACTCACTAAGAACGCGCCTGCAGCCATTCGCGGATAATTGAGGGAGCAGAAATTAAGTTTGTGCACATGCAGATGTTTCTGGAAAGATTGAGATTTATTAGATATATAATCAGAATCGGGCGAAGGTTTATAAATGTGATGAATCCAGTATATGCACATGTACGACTCGACCTTTGTGCATACAGATATGGTAGTTTACAGCCGAGAACATAAAAAAAACAGGCGATAGGTGAAGGTGACTCTCAGTCTACTGTGAGGAAATCAGCATCTCAGAACCGCCTCCATGAAGGAATCACACCAGCAGGATTCAGAGAGCCAGTAATGAAGGTGGAAATGTATCCAGGAGAAATTAGTGGTGACCTAAAGATAAGCCGGGTCAGGATGGAGCGAGGGCCTGAGTGCCTTTAAGATCCACATTTGGAGGGAAAAGATTTATAAATGTGTCAAACCAGACAGATACAGAAAAAACAAAAACAATATGAGAGATGATTGATTGGTCAACTGGAGCAGCCAGTCATGTAAGATCTCCTGTTTTTATCGCAGTCTTGCAGTGTCTGTAAAGAAGTATGAGTGTTTTAACAACCACACAGTGAGGAGAGAAGCAAAATGAAATGTGTGTGTGTGTGTGTGTGTGTGTAGTTATTTATGCATTGCACTGAGCCAGAAAAGTGACAATCAAAATGAGCGTAGATGAAGAAAATGCACGTTAGCAAATTGAGAAATGCTGCAGCTTCTCGCGAATGCGAAAAACTCCTGTTGTTTTCCCAGGACTTTAAAAGTGAAACTGGTTAACCACTAAAACACTGTGCCCAGGTTTCCCAGTTTTTCTGAACTTACATAACCACTCATAGTTGTTCAACCCCCCCAAAGACAAACAAATTTCAACAAAAACATAATGTGACCAAAAGACAGTGACAACATTTCTGTCCCACGTCACCATTTTGGGTCAAGTACACTGAAAGTCCTGTTAGCCAGCTGTGGCACATCGTGTTTGGGTGATAGTCAACCACTCTGATCTGATTCAATAATAGCATTTGCAGCAGGCCTGGCACCAGGTATCATGGGGGTACATTTAATTTAATAAAATTGATTGATTAAGCCATGCATAAAAACACAAAATGCTTCACATAAAGTAGAAATTAAACAAGGACACAAAGATCAATGGCTGATAATTAGGCCCGGAAAAGGAAAATCAATTAAAATATGTGATACAATTATGAGCAAAAGCACCAAAACCCCAAACAAGCAGAGTGTTAATATTGTTTGAGTTTAGTAACGTGTTAAAATCAGCTGTGATCAGCATGATGTGGAAACTGCTGGAGCTGCAGCATCACTCTCCCCCTCCCTCCCTCCCTCCCTCTCTCTTTTCCCTTCTGCCTGTGGACTGATGAAGCGATGGTGGAGGTTTAATTAGGACCAAAAGTTTTCATCTCAGCAAAGAGGACGCACGCTGAGAGATGAATCTAAGTGCTGAGCTCATGTCTGTGGGCCTCCGATCAGTTTCAGCTCCATGTACAGAACAAGCCTGACCTCCCACTATCAGAGGGGGGAAAAAATACAGGTGAAGGGGCTGAACCCCCTTATAAGCCCTTGAGGTGCTGGGTCACATCTGCAGCAGTGGTTAGAGTAGCTTCGAGATGATGGCCTGTGATGATACTGAGTACAGAAAGATCTTTTTCCTGTTACGGTGGTCGTCTCTGTCCGACTGTTCTTACCTCATGTACACAGTATTAATGAGGGACGGAGAAACGACGGGGCCACGATGTGTGAATGAGACACATTAGTCAGTGCCAGACACCGACACGTCCCCTGTTGGCAGCTCTTTTGTATTAGCAAACCCATCTTTCCTGCACAGCATCTATTGAGGCATCCGTCTTCATGGATTTTCCCCCCTGAGCAGCCAATGTCTCCTGCTTAGGAGACATTGGCTGCGCTGTGTCTTCAGTAATGCATCTTCTCGTAACTGAAAGCCCTCAAGGAGGAGCTCAAGAGAAATGCGCCACCTTTGTTTCCCAACATGTCATCCACACAGAACCCAGCAGGAACTTCAAAAACGCTATTAGAGTCTGTGCGACATTTCATCAGGCAGCTATTTGAAATGGTGCTCAGGATGTTTTAATGCGACTGTTATGTTGGAGACCTTTAGCATCACCACGTGTTCCACAGTCAAACATTCACAACCCTGAGGAGAAAGAGGAAAAGAGGAAAAAGAGATTAAGTATCTCCAGAGGGGAACATCGAATGAGGTAAATGATGCACTGCGAAGGAAGAAACAGTCCAAAATGTGAGGAAGGAAACAATGGAAGAATGTGAGTTCATATCCTGGGAGTACTCACGTGTGGACAGCAGATGGGTGGAGAAGTGCAGCAGTGCTTCGAGGAGCTTCTGATGCTGACCGTAAGCTGCTGGCCTCTGTGAGCGAGTAAACTTTCCAGAGCTACACTGTTTGATTTAAAAGCTTGTTTTCTGTGCAATCTGCCTGTACGTCCAACAACCAGCATGACTTCCTGTTTTTGGCCGCTTGCTCTGTCTGTTTGTCTCCACAGAGGCCTCAGGACATTCAACAGAGCCTCTCTGCAGAGGTAATTACATCTCGCAGCTGATGTCCAACTTCAAGCCTTTTGAAGCCAGAGAAACTGACGGTCTGATTCTCAACAACAACAACAACAACAACAACTACTCAGCGTCGGAAACCAGGCTCGGCTGAATGGAAAAGCTCAGCCTCACGTCAGCTGATGGCTGTGTTGCATTTTAGTCAGATTTGCCTGCTTGTTCATATCAATCGAGGAGGTGCTGGAGGAGCTGTGGGGCAGCTTGTGAAGCTGTTACATAAATAAACAAAGAGGGAGCAGAGCTGCCTCCATTGAGGAAATACTACTCCATATTTGTGTAAAAGGGATTAGGGTAATTAGTAGCTGGCAACCCGGTTAGCTAATGTGTGAAGTGAGCTGACAGTTACAGAGAACAGTTAGAACAGAAATAAATTGTGAGTGAAGTTTGAACGCTTCCCTCTTAGCTTTAACACCGACACGGCTCCGAGCCGGTTCTGGTGCCATATAAAGTGACGCTGACAGAGTCGCCATAAATCTGACGTATTAACAGCGGTGTGATTGGCTGTACGTGAAACAAAGTCAGGGATTCCGGCTGAAGGCCGGAGAGACAACTGCTGTTTCTTGTCAGAATATATCATTCTAAAATACTGTGTTGGTCACGGCTCATGGCAGATGTTGCCCGGCAGTCAAATTCTGACAAAACGGGCATCGAAGCAGCTAAATGATGATGGTTAATCTGTGCACTGAACGTGTGAGAAGACGGACGACAGGGAGGGAAGCAGCAGAATATCATTTTAAACTATTAAAAGCATCATTCCCTTTAAGAGATACGTGTTGCTTGATGACTGTCTGCTGTCAGGGCCTACAGATCTGCGTTCCTCTACGCAGACACAGACCAAAAGATCGCACACAGTTCAGGCTCGGGAAGTTCGTCCGGAGTGAAGTTTGCTAGTTTATCACTCAGCTTTGCTTTTAATCTGCCTCATCAGAACAGTGCCGAGTGTTGTGAAGCCACGTGTGGGGGCCCAATTTAGGACCAACCCAGTTATGTTTTCCTGCATTAGTACTGCATCAGGAATACTAATAAAGATTATGTTAGTTTTAGTGCCTGGGGTGTTTTTTTTGCTCCATTGTTCATCCAGGTACAGATGCCGGCCAGAGGGGGTGGATTTCCCCTCCCGGTTCTGTCCGATTGGCAGGAATCTTGAACATGTGACATTGTTCAGAAGATGAGGCCCGTTTGGCAAAGCTAACAAATTAAAAAACGCAACCCCAATCGAAGCAGCTATTTTAGACAAGATTTTTGTTAGTCACAGCAGGAGACACACTGCAGCACCGACTTTGGACCAGGTTTTTAACCATTTCCTGACCCCACCTTACTTCTAGACCGACGCGAGTCCACATCAGTGACATCCAACATAAATGGTACGGTTATGGATTTGTGTTTGTTTAAATCCTGGTTCATTTTGAAGGATTTTCTTGTCTTCAAGTTTTTTTAATTTAAGTGTTCACCTCCGTTTGTTACCTGTGTTTTCACTTCTTGTTTCCTGTCTTATTTTGATGAGTCATGTTCTCTCCCGTTTCATGTTCTGCTGGCGTACATTTCCTCACTCGTTGTTTTATCTTTTTGTATTTAAGTCAGTGTGATCCTTTGTTCCTTTGTCAGTGCGTTGTCATGGCTGGTTTCTCTGCTTCCCCTCTGCCTGTTGATGTCACCTTTGACACTTAGATTCACGACTCCTGCCAACCATTTTGCCGATTGCTTTTTCCGATAACCTCCCTTCCTTGTCTTCACTCAGTAATGTTCTTTGCTCCGGCTGTGCCTCCTGTCTGCATGTGAGCCAAACCTTTTACCGAGAGATTCGGCCGTCCTGTGACAGCAGCAGACAGAGAGAGGAAAGTGTGAAAACAATCTACACAATCGGCCAGGAAACAACATAAACCATAACACCCTGTCAGTGGGTTTTTTTTGAGCTGTCGTCTCAGATGAATTGACTTGTTGTCAGCTCTCTGTGTGCGTCTTAATCTCACTGATGTATTTCTAAAGTTTCTGCTGCGCTCATGCCAAACTCCGAGTGGCATTGCCAGGATCATCAGAGCCCGATCAGACTCTGAAAGGTAAGAAGCTCATCCTCCAGATTTATCCAGCCCTGGTGGATTGTGGGAAATTGGTCTGCAGGGACGGACACGAGCTGAAGGGAGGCAAAACTAAAAGGAGAAATGACAAACAGCTGTGGGAAATTGCAAACGTGTCTCAAAATCTGGATCTTTGAAAACCCCTTTTGTTGCCCTCTTTAAAGTAGCCTTGAGGGGGTCCATGTCCAGACCACGTCAGTCCTCAGCTCTGACAGTGTGAACGAACTGAAGCTGCCTGTGTAGCCCCGACTGGCCCAAAGAGACGAGGAAAAACAGTTTTCTCACATTCAAAACAATGACGCTATCATCACGATTGGCCAGGAAACACTGGGAACACGGTCGTGACCACAGACTGGGCGGATTACAGCTCACTTGTATTCATTAAGGACGTGTCCAATGGAAGGCAGGGATAAAAAAACAAAGTAGTCGATCCAGAACAGAACACAGTTACTTAAACGCACAGGCAGAAATCCAAAAAATACAGGAAACAACCCAACCGAACCGAAGGCAGCACAGGGAGGGACACAGGTGAAACACATCAAAGTTTTGACTGCTGACAGAAGTATCAGGATGAATTCTGAGGTGTATTGGGCTATACTTGCTGCTCACACTCAAATGTTACAAAACTGACAGGACGACGCTTCACATTGACGATGGATAATGACCGGAAACATACTGCGAATGAGACACAGGTACAACGACTGACATGAAATCAGCTAAAAATAGAAGAGCTTCAGGAATCTTTTACATACAAATTCATCGGAATCAACAACAGCAACAAAAAAAAACAACAGACAGGTCAAGTTGAAACTCTAACAAATCACAAAAAAACAACAAACCCCCCCCAGAAAAATCAAACATTAACTTCGATGAAAGCACCCTGGAATTCAACTCAGCGAGCCAGAAACCAGACACACCTGCCAAGGAACCGGAGGAGGCAACAGCAGGGCAGCGCTGACAAACCCAACTCATTTCACTCCACAGCTTTAGAAGAGTTTGTTTGGATCTTGGGGTTATTTTTAACGAGGCTCAGGTCTGCCCAGTGAGGCCCCAGCTCACAAGGTCCATACAATCTCAATCAGCCACCAGCCTCCGTCTGCACCTGCTGGTTTTCCAAAGGTGCCAACTCTGGTTTCCTGCATCTTTGGGATGCGGGTGGCCTCGTCCTCGCAGACAGAGCAGCAGGGAGTCCACAGTCCTTAAAATGTGCGCCAGCCAGAAAGATGATGTTATGTAAACGTTATTACAGCATCTGCATCAACAGAGACGCTCCAGCTCTAAACCCTTCGCTGGAAGAAAGCAACTACTCTAAACAACTAGTCTCTGATAACGACTGCTCCTCGCCTCGGATTAATTTTAGTCCCACTTCCAAAACAAAACCTCCAGAGTGAAATTTATTGGGCAAACGCGGAGTTCTGAGAACGGCGTGATCACATTTGCATACAAATAAGCTGTTACACAAGCAAACTGAGCCTTTGTCAGGTTTAAGACTTAATGTTTACCAAAAGGCCTATGAAGAGAATAATCCATACAGGCAGATATACAAGAGAACGGAGTAACTCCCACACACACACGCTACAGAGGATACAATGAGCATCGGGTGGAGGATGCAGCCAATAGCAAACCTCACTCTGCAGTAAACAGCCCCAAACTCACATGTGGGAGTGCAGAAATGAGAAAAACTTGTCACAGTTCACATAAAAAAGCAGATTTAACAACAACAACAGTTAGAAAAATACATGTAACTGCTCTCTGGTCAGTGGAGGGCTCTCACCTGTTGATTTGGATGGCATGTTGTTATAAACTCCCGTTGTACAAAGATGAGGCCAGAATATCCAGATAAGGATGGTGCCGTCTTGTGCCGGGACGCCATTTGTCTGCACAGTAGCACCTCACCACAGCTGTCAATAATGAGGTTTCACCCGAGTTTTTAAAGCCAAACTGAGCTGAAATTAACGCTTGAACATACATCAGTGCGATAAAAAACACCTAAAATAAACGAGAACGAAGGGGTTTGGACCCATACTGGATCCAGCCACCAGGGGGCGATTGAGATGCTTTGGTTTCACTCTTGGGGGGGACAAACATGGAGCTACGAAGAGCAAGAATGTGGACAGAAGAGAACGTTTCTCACCTGTTGGAAATAGTCCACAAGAACACACAAGTGTTTTAAAATGTTCAGCCAAAGAATGACGCAGAATTTAACCAAAGGGTCGATCAGCGTCAACAACACGTAAAAATGACGCACCGCAGAAAAGTGGCAGCTCTTCAGATATTAAAGACAAATTTATTTGGTGTGACGACTTCAACAATATTTTGAAGGCAAGATTGAAAAATTGAAAAACTAAAATGAAAAAACATTGAAAAATAAGCTCGGTTAAATTTAATTTTTGTTAAGGTTTAACTCAGATCTGTGTGTTGTTAACAGATGGTAATAGGGTCGAATTAGAACCGACTTCTGTGGTACGTTCTCCTCATTGCAGAACGTCTTTCAGGAGAGGCACCAATGATTAAATGAGTCAGCGCACGTTGTTCGACCACACGTTCGTATGACCGTCCGCTAACATCTGCTGATGTGCAGGAAAATAACCTGCTGATGCTCCATCATGTCGGCTGCAGGAGAAAATCTGAGGGTTTCTTTTTTTGACAGTCTGAATGGAATTCCATGCATGTGACTTTTGAGATTTGTCTTTGTCTTTGTGAACCAGCTGGAAAATGAAACCAAACAAGTGAACTATTAGGTGTGAACGCGACCTAAATCAACTCTGAACGCTTTAGTCTGTTTTCATCTGGAGATATCAGCCCACATTGATTATTGATTCAAGGCGTGTCACCACTCGCACAACATCTGGCCACTTTATACACACACACACACACACACACACACACACACAGCGAGTCACCCTGACGTGAACATTTTGAGAACTTTGTGTTCTCAGCTGGTGGCTTCTG
Source organism: Mola mola (assembly GCA_001698575.1). NCBI lineage: Eukaryota > Metazoa > Chordata > Actinopteri > Tetraodontiformes > Molidae > Mola > Mola mola. Next base: position 3,556,325 of record KV751377.1, on the reverse strand, counting down.
GCTGACCTCTGATGTGTTCACTGTCTCGTGTTGTCCTGCTGGAGGTTTATTACATCCAGTTATTTCCTGACGGTTAAAATGTTCAGTTTACTTAACGAGCAACAGAAACTATCAGCACCTGCCTACCTCTTTAATCTCACTCCTGCTCGATGAGAGGCTGATTTTGAGCGAATTGGCCTTTTTGTAGCAGTTTTTCAACGGTGGTTTGTGATAAAAACAACTGAAAACTTTATTTCTAGTAGATCTGAAATATAAATGTGTGTTTATAATCCACTTTTTAACAATACGAGCCAAAAAACATCAAATACATCAAAGCCTGGTTTTTCTTTTTGGGAGACAGATGAAGGAAAAATTCTCACACATTGTCCAATACTCTCAAAAAACCTTTTTAGGTACACCAGCATTCAAGTCCTGCAAACCTTCATCAGGCACAAGAGAGAAACAGTTGGCGCTTAAATAAGCCGCACCTCTTTGAAAGAGACCAATCTGGGAGCGGGAGCTGACAGGCTGTCAGTCACTCCAGCTGAGTCTATTTAGGCGATTTAAGAGGGCAACAGGCCCTCAGTAATGACGTAAGGATTCTGTCACCAAATATATATATATGGTAATATCAATGAGGCTGATCGAACGTGACAGTGGAACGTAAATGTCACTGATGAGATAAACCTGTGAAAGTGTCTCAAAGGGGCACCAGGCTACCAAAATACTACATACAAACGTCACACAGCCATTCATATTGTAATATTATCTATATTACACTTCAAATTTCAGTCCTGTACACATCCTGTTTGCACATCTTCCTTCCACCGTCCATTTCATGTAGTTTTAACAACAAAAAATAACTTTTTGATGGCAAGAATGTGCGGTAAAATGCACATCTGGTTAACTTCCACACCTCCACTGTGGTGCTTTTCATCGAAAATGATTCCATTTGGCCCTCGCTCAGTCCTCCTCGGCCTGGCTGATGCCTGCACTCTGCGGGAGGAAGATAGAGACGATCTTCTCTGACCGCCATTACAGAAGAGCACCTCTGAACCCTGCAGTGACTCAGTTTCTACTTTAATCCTGAGTCTTTTGTTCAGGGATATCGTGGTGAAGTCTGGGTCCAGTGTGAGAGGCAAGACAAGGACAGGCCCCCTGTAAGGGGAGCAGTTCTGCACTCTGGCAAATCTGCTGGATGTAAATTCTAACTTGATAGCAGCCGAAACCCACTAGACATTAGCACAGATGTATGTGTTGCTCTGCTGTCATGGACAGCAGAGCAACACGAGTGAATCCACAACCATCCACCACGGAACCTGGATGGACACTGAATAAAATCGCTTTAGAAAAGTGAAATGAATCACAGGGTCGAGTCCTCCAGACACAGACACCCGACAGCTAACCTGCAAAAACACGTGTTGACGTAAACTCACAGGAGAATGAACAAAATGCAGACAGGACGTCCTGCATATTCACTTCATTTTGGTATATTTTCTTCCTCTTTTTCTCCTCCACGTCCCGTCCTCCTCAGCCTCCTCCTCTCTTCCTGTGGACCTTTTTTCTTATTTCCTGTCATCGTCCTGCCTCCTACTTTACATAGTCTCATTTCTTCCTCTTCTCTCACCATCCTCTCCTCCAGCTCCTCCTCCCACGTTGCCGCCGTGTGGCTCGATGTCCCGTAGAATAGGGGACAAAACGAGCACGTTCTGCCTGAAGCTGCAGCGAGAAGCTGAATTTGAAAGTAAAAACGGGCCGACACCATCTCATTAGGCACATCTGCGTCTCGCTCGCTCGCCGCACCGCGCGATGGCCTGGACGCCACTTTGCACGTGTGACAGCAGCTGCACTGAGGATTCATTTTAAAATGAAATTAGAGATGTGCACTGAAGCGCCGACTCCAGTTTTTTTTCACAGTTAAACTCAGCTATTTTAAAATTTTCTTTCAACCTGACTGCAGGGCGACGTTAACGTCACCTACTTTTACATTTTAACCGTCAGTCATCTTATTAAAGCTGACAGTTTATTGACTGCAGAGTGGAGGGGGTAGAACTTTATTTCATGGCAGGAGCTGAGCAGAAGAGGAGAGTGAACTGGAGTCTCTGCTGGTTTCGGCTGAAGTGGTGACTGAACTGTGCAGACATGAACCAGCACGTAAACAAACACTCATTCCTCATTAGTGCTTCAATCAACAGAACATGAAGTTGGTTCCTCTCAGAGTTAAGCTGCATCTGAGTGTGAGTCGAACAGTTCAGGGTCGCACTGACAAGACAGAGAAACGAGAAAAGGCAGAACGGATCTTTGCTACTGATGCCGAACACCTCCGTGTGTGTATTAATACCTGTGTAGTAATATCATAAGTATTAGTGCTCATAGTAAATGATTAAAGGGCTGATTAGATTTGTTCTTTTGAGACAGCAGTTGTTTTGTGCAACTCACAGTAAAATATGTAGTTTATTCAGGCATTAATAGTCACATGAAATACCAAGAATATGAAACAACATGCGTTTGTTCTGCCTTCAGATCCACATGAGTCAAATTCTGATTCGACGTCATTCTTCATCTTGTCACACACGACAAAGTGCTGGAATGTGAATGTAAGACTCTCTTAAACAGCTAAATATGCGTAGCAGCCGTCTTATATATTTTAACCTACAATCAATGACTGCGTGTGTCGCAGCAGAAATTCTTGATACATCTCGTTTGGTGTTTTCTTAAATAAACTGGCT
>KV751377.1:3512971-3538744 GCA_001698575.1 Mola mola | reverse complement strand
TTGTCACAGCAGCAATAATGTTCTGGTACAGGACCAGTGGATATGTAACACTATAAAGGTATAGAAGTATAAAATGAAATAAAAATAAAAGTACAAAAATATACAGAGCATTGGCAGTTGTAGAATTCTAACAGTATGTACAGATGTTGTGCAGAGTGCAGAGTTTAGTGCAGGTAGGAGGAGGTGGATGATCTTAACAGGTAAAGTGTTTAGAAACAGAGGTGTTGAAAAATCTGATCGCACTGGGGAAGTATTGTCCACGATGGCCAGGAGTTTGGTCGGCATCCTCTACTCCACCACCTCCTCCAAGGTGGCCAACCGAGAGCCGACAACAGAACCTGCTTTCCTTATGAGTTCATTCAGTCTGCTGGCGTCCTTTGCCTCGATGTCTGTGGCCCAGCACACCACAGCAGAGAAGATGGCGTTCGCCGCAACAGACTGATAAAACATCAGGAGCATCCGGTTGCACACATTGAAGGACCTGAGCCTCCTGAGGAAGTACAGCCGGCTCAGGCCCTTCTTGTACACAACCTCTGTGTTGGTGGACCACTCCAGCTTGTTGTCCAGGTGGACTCTCAGGTACCTGTATGTCTGGACAATTTCTACATCAGTCCCATTAATGCAGACAGGAGAGGGTGGGGTCTGTTCCTCCTGAAGTCCACCACCATCTCCTTCGTCTTCCTCACGTTCAGCTGCAAGCGGTTCTCTCCACACCAACGCATGAATCGGTCCACCAGGTTCCTGTACTCATCCTCACGTCCATTCTCCACACACCCGAATATGGCCGTGTCATCCGAGAATTTCTGCAGATGACACGACTCAGTGCTGTGCTGAAAGTCAGAAGTGTAGGTGGTGAAGAGGAAGGGGAACAGCACAGTTCCCTGGGGGTTCCAGATGTTGCAGATCAGACCAGCCCATCAGGAATTCGGTGATCCATGCAATCAGAGGAGAATCCACCCGCATGTTCTCCCGCTTCGCCTTCAGCAGCCTGGGCTGGATGGTGTTGAAGGCTCTGGAGAAGTCAAAGAAGGTCATGCTGGTACCATGGGGCTGGTAGGCAAATTGCAGCGGGTCCTGTGATGGGAACGTCAGTGGTCGGAGACGGGCCAGGACCAGCCTCTCCGTGACCTTCATAATGTTGGAGGTCAGTGCTATGGGCCTGTAGTCGTTCGGTGCAGTGCCTTAGGCACTGAGACCAGGCATGATGTCTTCCACAGCACTGGGACTCTCTAAATGTGCAGAGCCCTCTGTGTGTTCCCCTTGACTGTTCCTCCTCCAGCTTTCCTCTGGAAGCCCGTGATGTCTCTCATTCCACTCCAAACATCCTTGGCCTTGTTCCTCCCAACTTCTTCTCCAGCTTCCTCCTGTAGGTGTCTTTACTCTCTCCAAGTCTGTGTTTGAGTTCCCTTTGAGTTCTGCCCGGCCCCCCCACCCTGAAAGCTCTCTTCTTTCTGTTGAGAAGAGCCTTCAGGTCACTGGTTACCCAGGGTTTGTTGTTTGGGTAACAGCGGACCACTTTAGTGGTAATGGTGTTGTCCGTGCAGAACCTGATGTACTTCAGAGACACAGTCCACAATGCCATCAATGTCTTCAACATGCGGTTCATACAGTGCGTTCCAGTCCGTGGTCTCCAGTGCTCCTCTCCGTGCCTCCACGGCCTCGGGAGACCACTTCCTCACTGTGACTGGCTGCTGCTGAACAACAGGCTTGTACGATGGAGAGAGCGGGACGAGGTTGCGATCTGACCTGCCCAGTGGGGGCAGGGCAGTGCAGCTGTATGCCTCCTTTACAGCATACAGCAGCTCAAAGTTTTTTTTGGCTGGTTGTGCATGAAATAAACAGATGAAAGGTGGGGAGGGTGGAGGAGAGACAGGCATGATTGAACCAGTGACGGTGATGAAGGCTCCAGGGTGTTTAGTCTGAAGCCCTGCAGTTACGGTGTGGATGATGTCACACGCCGCTTGAACGTAAACAGAAATGGCGCCGATGTTGGTGAATTCCTGTGGCAGATAATACGGATGAAAACCGATAGCAAGAAGTTTGACGCCGGGCTACAGACACGCTCTTTCACGGTGATGTGTCCAGGGTGACACCACCCGTTGTGTACGAAAAAAGCGAGCCCCCTTCCTTTCTTCTTACTGCTCGCAGTGGTGTCTCCGTCCGCTCGGACCGTGTGGAAGCCGGGAAGAGTCACGGTGGAGTCCGGTATCGGATCGTGCAGCCACAAAACACGTAATACTGGACTCGCTGTACTCACTCTGACTCCTTCCAGTTCGTCCATCTTATTTGTCAGGGATCTCACATTTCCCACGATGACTGCAGGGATACAGGGCTTAAACTTCCTCTTCTTCATCCTGACTTTAATCCTGGGGAGACAACGGGGCAGACCTGGGACACTCTGGAGACATTACATCTCTCAACTGGCTGGATAACGTCTTAGCACTCATCTCCTTGGCCTCTTCCACAAACTAGACACTAAAACTCACTCCCCGTTCAACCCGGAGGTGGATAAGCTGATGAAGCCAAAGGCAAAGTTGTGAATCATAACCCAATATCTTTCAAAATATTCCTAATTTGCTTTAATGATGTTCTAATCGTGGTCAACCATGGTTTCATGGTAGAATTCTCGTTATCTTCTCTTTCTCCCTTGTCAGGTGCCCTCTAACAGGATCATGTTAAGATCGTGTTTGTGTCTTGACCAAAGGGAACCAATCAACAGGACAATGACAGGAACCATGACAGCTGTGAACAATTAAACAGCTCAACTGAAACTAAGTGAAAGATACAATTATTTAGGAAGCAATATTTTGATTGTTTTTTCATTCGTCCCTTATTTATCACTGTTTATGGGTTATGACCTGGACGTGTCAGTTTTTTACAGTGTAAACATACAGGCTACTTCTTATTTCCCTTAAACGACCTCCTCATTTCCCTCACTTGGGTCTTCTCCTTGCGTCTTAGGACAAGGAACAATGTGAGGAAAACCAAGTGGGGAGTGGGGAACTGAACAAAAATATTTCAAGAGAAATAAGGGGTCCTTTCCTCTGAAGCTTCACATGGAATGACATCAGTTTCTCAAGACAGCGGCAGTTGATTCAGCTGTGATCAGCTGCTCAGATTTAACAGCTGTGGAATCTCTTGATGGAGTCTCTATCAGGCTCCAATGTCAGGTCGTCAGATCGACGTCACGCAGTCTGCACGGCAGTGGGAGGGAACATGCAAACCACACAGAGGAAAAATCTTGTCCAGGAAGCAAACTCAGGATATTGTTACTACAAGGTGACAGTGCTAACCACTGCACCACTTGATTTTCATCTTAACTTTATGTATTGCTTCTACCGTGGGAAGAAACCAACTCAGTCTCAAATGGCCTTAGTCTTCTTTTAGGTGCCCCTTCTTCTTCTTAAAGCATTTCCACTGCTTGTGCTTTGACTTCCCTGGTTTAGAAACGTCCTGCTTGTCCTGACAATCTATGTTTTCCTGGAGTCCCTCCTGATAGGTATCATCCTCCTCTTCTACTATGTCACACATTTCCTGAAGGTCGCAGTATTTCTGTTGGAGCATATTATACGACAGAGTGAGTTCAAAAAGCTCCCGTTCAGTTTGACGCAGCTGAAGCCCCAACAAGTCATTTTGTCTCCTCTGTTCAGCCAGCTGTTTTTCTGTTTCCATCAGCTGTTCTTCAAGTTCTTCATTCCTCAAACTCTTACTCTGGCATTGATCTGCCAGCCACTCTGACAACCTGCTCTTTTCATGGACTACGTTGGTCAAATTGTCAACCTGGTCCCTAAAAGTCTGGTTCGTTATGGTCTCTGAATACACCTGGGTGGAGGTCTCTTTGATAAGCTGCTGTTGAGAAAATTTTTCCTCTATTTTGTATGGTTGGGTTGTGAGGCTCTGAATTAGTTTTTGGATGTAATATTTGGAGATATGTCTTGCGGCCCAGCTGAAGGCAATTCCAGCTAAAAAAGCCGCTGCAATCATTTTTTATCTGTCTTGCAGTAGTTTCACCCGATGAAAGGTCTCAACTTAGACGACTTTGTCCAAACAGTTCTTCAGTCCTTCTGAGGCTTCTGTTACTATAAAGCTTTGTGGTGAATAGTGATACATAAACATATATCCCATATGAAGGCTAGCGATTACATCACACCATCAAAGTAAATTATTGCTTTGATGTCTGCGATGAGGCAACGCCAACAGTGTTGTAACGTGCATGAATTAGTAGGAGGCGGCACAGTGGCGCAGTGGTTAGCACTGTCGCCTCACAGCAAGAAGGTCCTGGGTTCGATTCTGGGTCAGGACGTTTCTGTGTGGAGTTTGCATGTTCTCACTGTGTCTGCGTAAGTTCTCTCCGGGTTCTCCGGCTTCCTCCCACATTCCAAAAACATGCAAAACTGGGGGTTAGTAGGTTAGTTGGTCACTCTAAAATTGCTCGTAGGTGTGAATGTGAGTGTGGATGGTTGTTTGTCTCTATATGTTCGTCCTACGATGAACGGGCGACTTGTCCCGGGTGACCCCGCCTTCGCCCAAAGATGCTGAGATAGGCTCCAGTCCCCCGCGAACCCTAATGGGATAAGCGGTAGAAAATGAATGAATGAATTAGTAGGAATTTATAGCTACAGCATGAAGTATTCTGAAATTCAAGTTGAGCAACATAAAACCCATTAGAGATTCCATCAATTTTAAATCGGACATAAATTTCTACAGGATTACAGAACATCTACATGTTTTTTTCCCCACCATTTGTCACAAAAAGACAACATCTCGGTATCAAAAATTGATGTAAGATTAAAAAGTTATCTTTAGAATTATTACTTGTGCAACACAAAATGGTGGGAGCATGAAATGACATGTGCCGATTCTTGACTGCAGCAACTATTTTCAAAATGTATTTTTTCCCCCAACACAAGGTTGAAGAATGAAGTCCTGCAGCATGTCTGACGAATCATCCTGATCTAGAACCCAGTCGTTTTGATGCATTTGATATATATAACACAAACAGGACAGACTCTGGCTGTTTTGGATTTAACGATTCATTGCAAATCGAATAAAATGCATTACATTAATGTCACCTATATGATTCAGATAAGGGCTGGGCGATATGGCCTATAACAGCACAAGATTTTTAGGATTATATTGCAATACAGAATATATATTGCAATATCTCCTCTAAAGCACTTCATAAATTTGCAATTCAACATTTTATGCATAAGATGAACCTAGTAATAATAGGTGATTATTGTACTAGTCCCTGCAACATTTGTCTGCATTATTTGCTATTTATTCATTATAAGTTTCTAATTCTTTTTTCATGCAAAAAAGGGGGAAACACACAATCAAGTTAAGTTTATTATTAGTTTTAAAACTCTTTATTTCAAACAAAGCAATTGCTTTTAACAAATGGAAATAAATAATGGCATTATGTGAGCACACATACTTATCCAAATCCAAAACATTGACACATGATAGTCAGAGTCCTGCACAGGCCCACAAACACACAGCCATAAAGCTCAATACCAGAACCGACCCATTAAGTCCCCTGATCCGACCCATGGACGTGATTAGACACACAGCTCATGAGAGTTGTTTACTGTGTTGTTGCAGCGGCTGCTGTGCCTTTGCAGTTTTACAAGTGTTTCCTCTGGGACGATGAGCCTAGATGACGGGCCAATCTCGCGGCTATGAAATGCTAACACTGAGACACTGTTTACAATCAGCAAAGCCACTGACAACGTTATTTTCACAGCCTGATATCACATACAGCTTCTAACAAATGTCTGACTTGACCAGGGGTTGCTGACTCGGTGCAGGACTCGTTGCTAAACACGGAAAACTTGCCGGGAGAGCTTTCTGGGTGGGTGGGGGGGTTGAGCGGTCTGCTGTGAGAGGCATCAGGAGAGAACGAGAGAAGCGAAGCTTCAAAGTGAATTTCATGCCAACAGCTTGAAACATTCACGTCACAATTTGTTCTCCACGGTCACGATATAGTCACTCATGTGGAGTGAGCTGCGGTACATCGAGTATATATGGATATATTGGCTATCCTTAATTCAGATGTTAAATGAATCAATTTACATTTTAACCAGAGGTCATTGACTCTTTATACTGTGGCCTTCCTTTACACGCACATAGCAGTAAGCAAGTGTAAACAACAGTATCGACATGGTGACGGCTAGTGAAAACGTACATGAGATGCAGGTTTCCCAAAAAACCGAAAACAAAATGGGTGAAATGACCGCCAGCACAAAATCACTGTGCAAATATTGGAACAAGGCAATAGCCTATATGAATTGCATGACGCAGCAAATTAAGCGGCACCACAGTCAAAAGCTTTGTTCATCCGCTCAGTAGCAAGAAACCCAAACCACGGTGATGAGCGGATTTGCAGGCTCAGAGAAACAAGTGCCAGAACCATGGAGATCACAAAGGGAATCTTTGTATTCATGGCAGCCTTAGTTTGTTTCAGTGAAGAGATTCATTTCAATTATTAATTCATTTGATTATTTTATGATGTGGGATTAGTTTCACAAAGAAATGAGCAGCATTATTCTGTTTTGTTTGAACCCGTCTCAGAAGTATAAAAGGGTTTTTAATTTGTAGTTTTGTCAGAGACAGCAGAGGACATAGTGAATGTCTCCTTACTCCCTAATCTCCAGTCCCCAGATTATTAACTTTATGTAAGGACGAGGGGAAATCCAATATTCTGGAAGGAAGGACACTTTTTCATTTATATATTTTTATACATGAGCAAAGAATCAGGAATCGAAGTGAATCAAATGAATCAAGGACTCCTCAGCTAATCTTACTCCTTCCAAAATTGATCGTCTTGTTGACAGAGCTGGAGGCTCGCTGCGAACAGCTTTAGATACTATCACCCCTCTAAAAGAAGAGGACTATAAAACAGGAAGTCAGCTCTGTGGTATGACCCTCACATCCACAAATCTGAAGCAGACAACTCGTAACCTATTAAGGAAATGGCACATCAAATTGAGTTACACATGGTCTGGCAAGAGCGCCTTGAAATATACAGGATGGCCTTCTGCAATGCTAGAGCAGGACACTAAGAACAACCCCAGGTTTATTTTCAACAAGAGTCAGAACTCTTTCGAACCATGCATTCCTATAAGCCTTAGTAGTCACGACTTTATGAACTTCACCACTTTGGTCACCATTTTCCGCCGGAGGACAGGAGTTATTGTGACTTGGAACCACGTCTGGATGGCCCCTCACTATCTGGATCCATCTCCATCTTCTGGACCAAGAGAGTATTCCTGCGTCTGGATCAATAGGTTACATTTACCTGGGGATTGATAGATCTTACAGTCTTGGACTGATGGATCTTGTATATTTTATCATGAATCAGCTTCTGGATCAGTTTTGTCGTTGTCGCATTGTGTTCCGTACACGTTACATTTATTACAAGTCCGTCCTTCCTAGGAGGAAGGATCCCTCCTGAGGTTTCTTGTTATTCCCTGTTCAGAGTTTTATCCTCACCCGGTTCGAGGCTTTTAAGAGCAGAGGGTGTCACATCTGTACAGTTTGTAAAAGCCCCCTGAGAAAAATTGTAATTTGTGATTTTGGGCTTTCTAAATAAAATCTGATTGATTTTTTCCCTACTTGTTAAAAGGTTGTGTGTCACTACATGGAATCATTTTTTCCCCTTGGTCTGTGCAAACACAACCCCAGGTTCTAAGACAATAAATCACTCGAGTCAAGAAACAAAGAATTTTAATTGCGCTATGAAGAGCTGTAAATCAATAACAGCATTTTAAAATTCACAGTCGGCATCTGTGAATTTCCTCCCTGGATTCACCAAATTCTGTTGAAAAGAAAAAAAAAAAATTATTCTACAAAATAAGTACGGTTAATTGTACACATACAGAAAGGCACATAAGTTTAGGGGTATGTGCCTTTCTGTCTTTCAGACTTTACAGGTATCCTCATACTGCAGCTTTGTTAGCTGCTCAGTTAGCCAACTAACAAGCATGTGGGATGATCACGTAACATGAACGTCTGTGTTTGAGAATACACGTTTGTGAACGAACATGGTTGACATAGCAGCACGGTGCACATCTGTAAAAACCAAGAAACTTCAGCTCTGCGTATGTGCACACTGTCTGTACTAATAATGTTTTCACAGCCCATTGATACCGATTATTGACACAAAACAGAAATAGGGACATAATGTTACTTACAGTTTCTGATTCCTCAACACGGCCCTTTAACGAAGGGAGCCGAGTCACAAATCCAGCTTCACACGTCACCTCGCTGAGGACACAGTCTTCCGTAAAGTGGCACGAGCAAATGTAGTGTACATGGAGGTAGTTTTCTGCTATCCTGACTGGTTCTTGCTGTGCAAAGTGTGCTTTCCTTCACAGACGTAAAAAGACTTTCTTTGAGCCACAGCAACGACCGAAACAGGAAAGGATGAATGTGAGGCTGACTGGGGTTGGGCTACTTTAGAAAAGGCTTCAGTTCAGCACTGTAAGACGTACTGCTGGTCTAAGATCCATTCAGAGCCTGCCTAAACAGCCCAAAGCAATAGCTTCTACATGCCATGACCTAATTATTTGACACCTCGGCAATGTTTAACACGGCTCTCTGACACCGTAACATAATTCTTGGGTCAAAATTAAACTGAAACTTTGACAAGAGCTTAGAGCTGCCTCTGATGCAGGTTATGAAGCCAAAGCAATGATTGGCCCAATACAAGTAACCAATTGACGCTAACCTAACCTACATGTCTTAAGACTGCGGGAGGAAGCTGGAGCACCTGGAGGGAACCAACGCAGACATGGAGAAAAACTCCACCACTGCAAAATCGTGCCACCTCTTTTCAGTTTATGGGTTTTTTTTCTACCAGCGTACGAAAACGACTCAATCTGGAGAAACCAAATGGAAACTTGGAGGGAGTGGGGGCTTCCTGGTTTAGGGGAATTAAAAGCAGCACAGTAACCGAAAGGACTTTTCTTTTAACTGTCGTAACTCATCTTCAGGTGCCTCTTCTTCCTCTTAAAGCATTTCCAATGCTTGTACTTTGACTTTTGCGGCATAGAAACCTCCTGCTTGTCCTGAGAAACTACATTCTCCTCGAGTTCCTGTGGAGAGGTGGCAGCATCCTCCTCTTCTAATAGGTCACACCTCTCCTGCAGTTCACAGTATCTCTGTTGGAGCATGTTGTACGACAAAGTGAGCTCAAAAAGCTCCCGTTCGGTTTGACGTAGCTGAAGGCCCAACAAGTCGTTCTGTCTCTTCTGTTCAGCCAGCTGTCGTCCTCTATCCTTCAGCTGCTCTTCGAGCTCGTCATTCCTCAAACTCTTACTCTGGCATTGATCTGCCAGCTGCTCTAACAACCTGCTCTTTTCATGGAGCGCATTGGTCAAATTCTCAACCTGGTCCCTCAGAGTTTGGTTTGTTCTGGTCTCTGAATACACTTGCGTTGAAGCCTCTTTGATAAGCTGCACCTGAGAAAAGTTCTCTTCTATTTTGTGTATTTGGGTTGTCGCATCTTTAATTTCCTTTTGGCCGTAATATATTGAAATATTTCTCATGGCCCAGCTGAGGGTTCCAGCCGCAAAAGCTGCTGCGATCATTGGTGTCCGTCTGACAAGGTTTCCACCTAATAAACCAGTTGTTTTGTCTGCACTCGTCTTCGGTTCTTATGAGGTTTCTATTATATGAAGCGTCGTTAATGACAATAACATAATCATGTATCTTAGCTACTTAGCTTCGTCTCACCATCAAAGTAAATTATGGCTTTGATGTCTGCAATGAGGTGTGTGAACCGATTTCCTTTGGCTCCGCCTCCCTGGCATACAAAACAACAATAACTAGTTACTATGTTTTATTTAAGCAGTGGGAGGCAAATGGGTGGGCTGCAACACAGATGTAAAGCTATTAGGTGGGCAACCATACATAAGTGAAAAACCGCAGAACCACAAGCCCTTTGATGCAATTCAATCATGATGATAATGCAATCACATTAAACTAAACCATTTTTAATGTACTATTTAACTGAAATGGGTTTGGATCACCCTTCATCCATGGATAAGGACAGGTAGGGAAATCAAAAAAAATCCCCGTCGTGGATGAAAGGTGCTGTAGCTTTGAGTTACAGATCCGGGCAGGTACATAGACTGGTGCCACTAACATGAGTTGGCATGTGTATTGGTATTATAGCATCAAGTGAAGTTACAGTGGCGTTGAACATGTTTGCATTTTCATTGCAATTTCAGACATTAACTTCAACGCTATAAGAACCACTGACATAATCACATACGATAACTACAAACACTCAAATGAGACCAAACCCACTTCTTCATTACTTCCCACAATACCATGGGGGAAAAAAAGCACTGAACACATCAACATTTTTTCGGTTAATTTATTTCCACTGAGGCTATACTCAAGAAATCCACACATGTAAAGAAATCAAAACATTTAGGTCCATAAAGAAAGTTGTGAATAAAGTCGAATGAAAAGTATTGCACCAACGAAGGGACCCAGCTGTTAGAAAGTAATTCTATGTCCTAATTCTACAAATTGGTATCAGCTGGGTTAGTTTGTATTTATTGGCTATAAAATGTTTATTCTGTTACTGAGGCGTCACACAGAAACATCTCAAGATGGGTGTAAGAAAACCACGTCCTCATTTTTGGTGATTGCCTCCACCCGCTCGGGGTTAAATACCTGGGTTTCCCGCACTGACCCTCAGAACTGAAGAAGCCTTTCGGATGAGAGGCGAAACGTCTTCAAACAAGATAAGAAGTCCAGTTGCTTCCTACTAAACGCTCCAAGATTAAGATGACCTGGATGACTGAGAACCTTCACGGACGTATAAGAAAAGAGCTCTCCCCACACCTTCGCATCCTGATTGCTGCATAATAATGGGACTAGTTACAGATGTATTTCAAAACTTCAGAATCTTCCAGTAAGCACCACAAGGTCCATAATTCACAAGTGGAAGGAACATCAACCATTTCTGATGAGAGAGTCAGAGGGAACATCAGTCAAAAGAGTAGCCCAAGAACCAAAGACCAGTCAGAAAGAGCTCCAGAAAGACTTGAAGGCAGCAGGTACAGTTGTTAAAGAAAACAATGCAGTTCACCATCATGGCCTCTCTGGACGCTCACGTCAAAAGACTCCATTACTGAAGAAAAGACAGGATGAGGCTTGTTCAAACTTGGCCACACGACATTTGGATAAGCCTATTAAGAACTGGGAGAAGGTTGTCTAGTTGGACAAAACCAATGGCACTGCACATCACCTGAGGAACGCTGTACCTTCAGTCAGGTTTGGAGGTGGAATCATTTTGGTGTTGGGCTGTTTTTCATCATACTGGCGGACTTCAACTAGTTCAAGCAATGATGAGTCCAACCATGTATCAGGATATTCTTGAAATGAATCTACTGCCATCCGCTAGGATGAGGATCCGGATGAGACGAGTGTTGACTTTCCACTAGGACAACGAAGTAGGTCTAAAGATCAGGGTTCACAATAGGACCCCCTGCAATCTGTTCAGAAGAATGGGCCAAATCACCCACAGCTGAGCACTGTGGGTGATTAGTTTCTTTGTACTGTACAACAGGCGTCTGGAAAGATTACAAAGGCTTCTCCACTAAGTACTGAATTAATTTCACTAGTTTGTTCATTCTACTCTTTTACGCATAACCTTGTTTATGGTCTTTAATATTTTGATTTCTTTGTATGGGTAGATTTCTTGAGTCAATACCAAACCTTGATTAAAATTCTGTTTCCTAATGTGGCACTAACGCCACACACTCACAAATCAGGCAGAATAACTTCTAACATAACACTATCATCAATGTACAGCCTCTGCAACCGAATGGTCAACGACAATCATTGTCACACACTTTGAAATTAAGGTACGACCCCTCAGTCTCTTCGACACCAAGACAACTGCTATAGACTGATACATTACAATACACGAGACACAATAGCCTGCGATCACCCGCACAAGAACATTACACATGAAACAAAACGTTGTTTTTCCCCTTTGGCAAATTACACGTGTGTCTGAAGCACAAAATGTGACTGGGTCCTCCCTACATCATAAACATTTCCAATACCAAGCAAATGAATTGGTATGTTTAAAAAAAAAAAAACAACAAAAAAAACGCCCTTAGGTGAGGCGTCTGAAACATTTCCACCTCCAGCAAACTGCTGCTTCATGCAACACACAGACAAAGGGAAATGAAAGCTGGGACGCTACTGTTTCAACGGTGTGCTGTTCACTTCTGTGTGACACAAACTCAGGGAATACACAGCCAAAACAGAGCAGATATAAACCAAACTTCATACGCCAGATATTGTGTCTTAAGCTTCATGTTTTGTTGGCATATCGACATCAATAAAACACTCCTCAGCGATAATCCACTGCTTTGGGCTCATTTCAGTCGGCTTCTGTTCCGCTGAATGCAGGCTGGATCTGAGGGATTACTGGGTTAATATGATAGGTTGAGTGTAAAGCCACAGTTTTCTGTTTGTTTTCAGGGTGAACAGGCAGAGGTGTTGAAGGATGCCAATGTTCTGGATTCACGAGCAACCGCGTCTCCTGTTGACCTTCAGCTGAACGCATCCGCGGTTATTGTAGTTACAAATGCCGTTAAAAACGTGGAGAGAATACAGTGCTGTCTTTGTCGATGCTTCTTTCTAGTCCTTCACTACAAAACATACCCCAGTTTTTAGTGGTATACTAGCTCTTTAACCCCAGGATGTCTGTATTTTTATTCAAGGTAACAATGATGTTTCTTTTGGCTTTTGCTTTAACTTGAGGAAGAAATTCTGAGAACAAAATCAATGAAATTCAACCAGAATAAACCCTACTATCCTCACCCTGTCCTGTGTTGAGTTATTAATGTTTATGTGCGTTAGAGGTTATTTATACCCACAATCTTCACAATGTCATTAAATTATGCCTTTAATGTCTTTTATGTAACATAAAGGACCCATCGTCAAAGAAATTCATCGGTCACAAACGTGCCAAAGCAGACAAATTAGGGGGAAAAAAAATGACCCCCTATTCCATTCAAAATGACGACAATGACCTGGATCCAATCAAAATATACCTGATATTCCTCAGGCCAGCCGTTCTCAGAGTTAACGCCTTGGCCCACTAAAAAAATCTGAAAATCTTCTGGGCCCCAGCTAAGCTTCGAATCTCGCTCTGATCAAAATACACGACTAAGATTAATTACTTCCCCAAAACATTTATGCCAGAAAGAAAACAATTCAATTTGAGTCATTACAAACTCAATTCCAAAATTGAACACTGAAAACTTTTTATTTAAGTATGAATAATTCATTGTATAACCACCGAAAACAAAAATGGCTTGAAATATTTAACTTTATGTCTAATGACAGTAGAATAGAAAAATGTAATTCTTTTATTCACTTTTCATGATATTCTACTTTTGGAGATGCACTAGTACAATTACATTAAAAGATGCTAATCCTAAATTCTACCATGGGTGGGACTGTAGGGGGGGTGAGGGAAGTTTAGTCGGGTCCTGTTTAGTCAAAGAATCTTAGGTTTAAGAGTTACTGTAATTTGTAATTTTATTAATTTTGTGTTCTTAACAAAGATATTGTCTCTGGTAAATTGGCTTATGTGTGACTCTGGCGTAGCTAGAAAAGTTGTGACCCTGTCAAATACACAATAAAAATAAAAGGTTGCTTAAGATATGGAAAGCCTGAAGCAGGGAGAGAAAATCCTTCGTCGTCACGTTCCTTTGCTGTTTCCTCTGCAGACAGCTGGCTGACTTTGTAAAGCAGGAGGTCATTTTGCTCAGGCAAGTTCAGCTGACTATAAAGACACTTTTACTTCCAATTTCCCTCATTGCAGTTGCTACATTAAAATGCGCATCAGGATAAACTCAGGCCGAGAGCTGGGGATTTTATTTTATATTTCTTTACTTGTGCATTTCAAACGAGTGTCATTTCAATCCAATTGTATTACAAAATACTGACATCAGCCTATAAAACACAATGTACAAGTTTTGAATTGCAGAACATTGATTCTCAGAGGCTGCTTGAAGACCTGATCCCGAGGAGGAAAGTAATGGGTGTTTTCTTTGGCGTCACGCACTCCTGAACATGCTGCCGACGTCACCTCAATTGATTCTTTTTCCCCACGTCATTAAATCCAGTGAGGTGTTCATTCCTGTGAAAATCAAGCACACATGTCACACTGGTAGCTGAAGAACTCGGAGAAGAAAAGATGAACTTATTATTCTTTAGACCTGCTTTGGACTGCAGCTGGGAGTGAGACTGGGGGCTTTCACGTGGTCTGCTCCCCAAGTCTTAAGGTTCTCCTCATCTTCATCTTCTCCCTCCCATGAAATCTGCATTCCTGATAATCCTGACGATGATTCTACTTCAAACATCTAAAATGTCAAACTTGAAATTTCATAACAAAGTGCTAAATAAAATAATGGAGGCGAATAAGCTTAGGCTAAACTGGACCCAGCCACCAGGGGGCGATCGTGTTTTCCATCTTTACATGAAGTCTACGGTACAGAGACATGATGTAAAAGGAAGAATATGTATTTGACAACCAGGGAATAATCAATAGTCAATAATCTAGCAGAGCTGCGTATTACACCTTTAAGTCTACTATAAATGTTAATGACTTGTTTTGACAAGCGACCTGAAGCTGCAGAGAATCAGAGTGAAGCTGAATGAATCGTCCCTGCCGGCATTTCTGGAGCCTCATAAATAAACATGTTTGGTTAAGAGCAACAAAACCCCTAATTAAGTCGAGCTAATTTGCTGAATGGATTTCCATTATTTCTCAAAGAGAATGTGATGCAGGATGAGGATTTCATTAGCACGTTCCGCGGTTCCTCCAGAAACAAACGACAGGAACGCTGATGACGATGCTGATCCGTGTCTTCAGTCTTCCAGCAGTTCATAGTCGAGATGAGTAAATAAACATGGCTTAAGTTAAGTAATATACATTTACTGTTTTAAAACCCCAAAGTCCCTCTTTTCCTTCAGGTACTGGCATTACCTCACACACACACACACACAAACATAGTGCACAAAAACAAACCTCCTATAAACGGTGTTTGAACCACCAAGACAGTTATTTTCAATTCTAGTCTGCATCCCAAAGTTTGTAAACACGGTAAATTTCAGGATTAATGTGAAATCAAACCTAATGAATCGTGCACGAAGAAATGTTTTTATGTTTTCTTTTAAATTTATAACGATAAAAGTTGAAAGAAAGAAAAATGTGGGAGCCAAAGAATAAAACAAACATGCCCAAATCAGTTACTGAGGTTTGTTTAGTTCTAAGTTGGCTTTAGCAAATATTTGTGTGTTTTGTGTTTTTTTTTAAGTTTAAGCACAAAATTGACTTGGTTACGTTTGGTCTCCGGGGTTGAATCGGTTGGTTGTGCTACCTGGCGAGCTGGAGATGAGACGAGTGATTCTGCTTTATCCTCCTGCAGGACTGACGAGGTCAGAATCCAAGAAACACTTCAAGTTTTACATCATGAACATACATGTCTGCACTTCTGTCTTCATCCTGGACTTTAGAGGCCGAGGCCTCCTGCTGACACAGCCCGAGGGAGGACATTCATTTGTCCTGCTTTACTGAGATGCAATTAGATGCAGCGCATAAACAGTTGCTCCAGCAAATTAATGGCTCTAAGCAGCATGAAATAAATGTTTTTCCTTTCACTGGTTAAAAATGTAAACAAAGGTTATGTCACAGCCTCTGTCATGCACACGCAGCAGTCGCAACAAGGTCCACACACACCTACACTGAGCATGGATTTATCAGCAGAAGCAGTAAGGACGACTTCCAGTCTTTTTTTACACACACTTTGAACCTCGGACGTAAGCAGCCAGGGAAACATGCTAACATGCTAGCGCGGGCAAACACACTAGTAACAGACAAGCCGCAGGTGCCTCTTCACTGAAAACAATTTTTCTGATAAGCTACATCGCCTCCAGATGAAAAAACAAAGCTGTGCAGCAGGAAATTAAATTTTTCATGCAGTCAAGCATCAGCAGCCATACAGGAGAGCAGACTGTCCATCGAGATGTTGTCGGCGATTCGTCCGTTGCCAAAGGGACGACTCCTCGTCCTCGGACCCGATTCTGTCCAGACAGGTGGATTAAATCGCAGAAATGGTCTGTATCGAGCCCAGTGTTTCCCCATTGTGCTGAGATATTTTCCCTTTGACGAGTTGCTTGCTAAGCCCTGACCAGTTTTTAAATTAGACCTGAATTGAACTCATGAACATATAGATTTTTCTGATTCCAGAGCTGCTGGGTTTTTTCTTCAAAAAACTTGTAAACCTTATCTCACACGGACAGAGCAGTGCTGTTAACAAATACTTGAGTCCTGTTTTAGTCTTTTTCTCACCGTTCATGATATATGGTGGATGAAATTGTCTTGCAATGTCTCCAGTATCTCAGAATCACCATCATTATCACGTCCTACTGGGGGAGTTTTATGTGTTGGAAATATTCTGGCTCGACTGAGTAGCACAAGCTATCCTCCCTTTGGGTGTTGTGGAACTGGCCACCATAGGTACAATATACACCCGAGTTATCTCAAAAAGTCAGATAAGAAGTCCAATTGCTTCCTACTAAACACTCCAAGATTAAGATGACCTGGATGACCGAGAACCTTCACGGACATATTAAAAATCACAAAACACAAGTTATGGTAGCTGTACAACTATCCAAGGTAAATTCCCCCTCCGACTCTCTGATCGATCGCACCATTTTTCACAATGCCTGCGTAATGTATAATGTGGTTTTGGAGGTCACGGGTCAAAGGTCAACCTCATTAGTTTTGATCGGAGGACCCTGACCTTTGAAATCCAAAGGTCACTGTGACCTCACACATTGTGTGGTGGCAGAACATTGGAATTGGAAACAACAAGCTGCTTCTCTTTCTTCCCAAACAGGCTCTTGTGTTATGAATTCAGTCAAATCTGCACCTGCTAATTTTATAACTCAGAGCTCTTCACTTTCCAAAATACCAGCAAACAAGAAGAGTTCCTGTTCCATTAAAAATCCCCCCCCAACCTGATTGGTTTCGCCAATATTCATTCAAAAACTGAGTTATCCGAGAATCGTATGATACTCTTCACTATCTTTCACAGTTTGAACCCCAAACACTTAAAGTTAATCACAAAACATGCACTTAAACCTTTGAGAATAATAAGCAGTGAAGAACGTTATTGGAAGAAGTCTTCAGGATCTATAAACGCTCTTAAATCCTCATATTGTTTGACTGTGGAGTCGATAAAGGTTTTCTCTCTCCCTCTCTGCTCTGCTGGAGCTGAGTGGACCTGTTACCGGGTGACATCGACGCTCTGAAGGTCGGCAGAGAGAAGCTTATTGGATGTTTAATATGAAGCGTGCTCTCCGGTGGGAGCGGCGCCCTGTGCTGCACCGACGAGCCCGCCGTCGACCAGAACTCCAAGAGTTAAATCACGTTCACGCACACTTTTGCGTTCGACAAAAGCAGCTTCGTTGCTCATCCATCTTTATATATCGGATTTGTCAAATGAAGCCAAAGTATCCAGATTGGAGAAAATTCAAAATCCCACAACAGAGCAGATGACAAACTTTTTCTTTATTATTCCTGCCATTATGTAACATATCTGTAAAAGAGCTAAAGAGCCATAAAACCTTTTCAGTTTCAGCACTTATTAAACTGAGCTGCCGTAATTCCAGCAGCAGGAAAGCTGATATTTGGTTTAGTTGCACCTGTATTTTTCACTCAGAGCGTCAAAGCTTTCTGCTTATCGTCATGAGCTCAGCTGAAGCCCAAATCTTTGAGAAAATGCACCTTCAATGAATGTTGCACTCTACAGGGTTGCTGGTCCGACCCCTGGGTTTGTTTCCACACACAGTTAGTTGCAAAGGTTGCACAGACGGACGATCCGTCCCGGTTGAAGCCACATCTGCTCGGGCAGATATCAATTATTTACCCACCAACCTCATTTCTTCCCCCAGCTGAATATTGACTCAGGGTGCAGCTGCTGACCCCCCTCCTGCCCTACGCACTAAGGATAACAGCCAATGGGGAAACACCAAACGCTCCGGACGGACCAATCCTGGAATATCCCCACTCAGCTTCTCAAAAATTATTCTCATCCGTTCTAAAGCTTTGACGTCTATAAAGATGACTGACGTGTCCACTCCCTCCTACTGGACTCGATATAAGACCTAATTTCCCGGGTACGTGCCAGATCGTCTGGAGCCGGTGACGTCATCTGGAGTCGAGCGACCAGCGGCGACCAGACGGTGGTTTCGACTTCCTGACCAAACATACGTCTCGCTCGATCCTGTCAATCATGTTCCAGCACATTTTTATTAAGGATGGGTCATAATTCTCTAATATTTCAAAAATTCCAGAAATTAGCCTGATTTTTGGTTTGTCTTAAAATATATATTTACCTGTTGTTTTGACGCGCGTGTGTAAATAACGTCATAACTGGTGATGTCATGTAACGTCCGGTAAAAAAAGCGCGGTCTTTTCCACTTCATCAAACGGCAGAAACATGCGAAGACGACTACAGCCGTCAAAAAGTTCCGCGTGGAACAAAATCTATGAACGTGAGCTGCGGTACAAACAGAAAGTTGACCGCCGCCCACAGATCAACCATCCACAACTACCATCGTCAACCACAAACAGTGAGTTTGACGACCGACGTGTGTCGGTGGAACGTGAAGGTTTTCTGAGTTTGATGGTTTGTTTTTGATGAGCCGTGTAGCCGTTTGTCGAGTGTTGGAAAACGGTCCCCCAGCACTGACGACTGAGCCGTAAAATGCGTGTTGTGAATTGGGTAAAAGTGGTTACCAGCATCTTCATGGCTCGGTTGGTGTCATGTGTGATTCTGTCGTGTGTGTCGCTGAGTGAAGACGTTCATACTTGCGTTTGTGCAAAACAGCACATTAAACCTACACTGATGAGATTCTCTCTGGATTCGGATTATTAAAACGAGGTTTGACTCACACACCTGCCTGCACTTCAGAGGATCCTCACTGGGGGAGCCTCATTTATAAAAATGTTCTTAAAATTGTACTCGGCCGTACGGTGAGCTTATATTTAATTCGCAGAGACGCTGAGCATATAAAACCCTGCTCACCTGTGATTTATTAATCTCAAATTAACATAAACTGACAACACCAGACTTAATATGGTTATAATAATCCGTGTGTTGCTGGCTTTTATTTATTTATTTGTTGCTGTTTTTAGCCGAATCCAAGCTGAACGCTAACGTTCAAGCCCTCTTTTCGCCCCTCTGCAGCTGTAACCATGGTGATTTAGGCCCACTGCAACATTTGTCCATCCAACCCTCCATAATTCTCTGAAGGTCTCTTTAGCTCTTCAGCATACTAATCCCAGAGGTGCTTTTTAATTTGTTCTGCAGGTAGAACGTCTGGTTCTCACTAAACACTGATTTGCGCTGCACTTTATGAGCAGAAATCACAAGGTTGGCCTCTTCGTCTGAATTTCTAAGCAGCTCTTTAGCTCCTGCAGTGGGCTGAAGCAGGTGAGAGGTCGTCTGAGCCAACACACACACGAACCGTGGCTATCATACTTCAGGTCAGCTCGGCCCAAACTCAGCCAGACACCAAAGATGCAGCATCAGTTCCACAGATTAAACCATCTGTAAAGGTCGGAGGTGTGTAGTTGCAGCATATTCCAGTAGGGGGCAGCAAACACCTCACAACAATAGCACACTAAATTATGTTTTTATTTCTGTATGAGACTTCAGACACTTACATTGAGCTCTAGAAAATTGAGATTTACTTCGCTCATATTATCACCATCCGTTCAGCTCAGTTATTGAAGGCTGAAAAGCAACAAACTCCAACAATACAGCTGAGGTCTTTCAAAGCAATTAAATATTTTCTCTCATTTTGACAACTGTAGGTCTGGAACCGCTACCTCGTGGTTAATTCTAAACAGTTTCTTTGCCGAAGTGCGGCTCTAAAAGGGCGGCGCTGCTCCACTTGCCACGTCGGTCTTGTCTACTTCAGCCACAGATGTGATAGCTTCTCCACACTGTGCACGAGCGGAGCAGCGAGGCCTTCCACGAGGCCGAGGGTGTCAATATCATGGCCCCACCAACTATGAATTTAAATGTGATTGGTTGATTCACCTGTCACTGTTGAAGTGTCTGAGTTGTGAAGTCCCGACCAATAAGAGCAGCTCCAACCGTAACTCCGCCTTGACACAAGTGCTGCAAACAAATCTGATTGGGTGACACTGATTTAAAATGTACATGTTTCAGTTTCCAGTAATCCTGAATAAGCAGAAATCGGAAGACAATAATTATTTAATTAACATTTGAAATGGTGAAATGTTTGGGTTTCCTCCGAGGCCCAAAGGTTCCACCTGAACATCTGATGATGAGGTAACATCATAGAGGTGAGCATCAAACTGAAATGGATCCAGACTCATTTTTTTAAATGGTGCGAAGGCAATGAAGTGAAACCAGGATCAACAGGAGGTTAAAGCTCGTCAGCTCCGGCTCTGTTTGCTCCCACCTGTTACGCCTCTGAGGCCCGATAACACCTGGAAACAGATAAGCAAAGTGCTGGCGAGACCCTGACCATCTTTCGAACCGACAGAAAAACACACAGAGATGATGAAAGCGCTCCAGCGAGAGCAGAAGCCAGTCAGAAGGCTGAGAAAGCGCAAGTGAATCCTGCCACGTGTCACGTCAAATGGAAAGCGTACAGGGAGGATTAAGTGAACTTGACGGCGCTGTAATTAATTTCCTGCGAGGCAGAGATAGGAACTTCCTGTACGACGCCACTTATCGCAGCAGAGTGACTGCAGTATAAACACAGCACATGCAACGGTGAGTGTCAACAGACGGCAATAAGCGAAGCCATTTATGGAACTCCTCCAGTTATCTGGGCGCTCCCACTGCGAGTTCATCCATTTTATTTATTTATCTGCAGGTGGAGCCGAGGGTCTGCTTTAATTAACAAACACAGATAAGCCACGGAGCGGGGCGAGTTAACACCTGCCATCGGAAAACGCTGATATCAGCTGCGTGCCTGGGTGAGTCACTGATAGCCTCTGCAGCACCAAGAGTGTATCCGAGATAAGAGGAATTACTGCAGACCAGTGCATAAAGCACAGCCAACAGGCCGAGCATCGGGGCCAAAATCAACCTACGGGGAGGTTCGCCCACCGACAGGTAACAGGGAAGCACTTGGCCAAAACAGGACTAAATGCCCTCTAGGCTGCCCTTCCGTTGGACGAAAGAGAAAATGTGCCTGTTATTGGAACCTGCCACTTAAACATCCTGAATTTGCCACTGAAACTGTCCGTGTCTCACAGTTTGTTCCTTTAGTGACAAAAATAATTTAAAGTTAGACACATTTAAAGGACATTTTGTAGGAAAGTGCATGAATGGAGCCTTTAGTTTTTTTTATTCCTTGAGAGTTGTTGACGTGTTTGGCTCGAGCTCGGCTGCTGGCCGGCGCATCACGCCTGTTGCCGCCTTCAGACCGCGCAGACGGCAGCAGTGGTGTTTAGCAGTGCTCACAGCTGTGGTCACTGGTGTGTTTTCTCCAGGCGGAGCGACCGTCCCGATTCATATCTGCTGATTATTACCGACAGTGTGTTATTGTGCCCGAAGGGTCAAAGACAGCACAACACTGCAGAGATTTATTGATGATTTATGATAAATAGCTTTGGACATCATGCTCTGTTTTGTTTGTAAGATTAGATGTTTGCTAACACAGCAGACTCCCGACGGCTCTTTCGGCAGCTCTGACTCAAACACAGTGACTCACTTTTCGGTGTTACTACAGTTCTAACTTGAGACATTTTTAAAGGGAAAGTTTACATCAATGTCAAAAATTCATCAAGGATTCAACAAGGATAGAAGTAACACCTCAATGGTGGTGAAGAAACTGGTTGAAGACATCTCTACTGCTACAGATAGAAGGGAATTTACTGTGGTGGTGTTTATAGAGCAAAAGAAATCTTTTGATATTATTGATCGCAGTTTTTTAGTGAGAGCGTTGGAGAGATATGGTGTCAGAGGGAGAGGAGTTATCTTGATGATCAATATGTAAAAACAATGAATGAGAAACCGAGTCGTTGAAGGTTCCTTGTGGCGTCCGACAAGGATCAATTCTTGGTCCCAAATTGTTTATTTTATACATCAATGATATATGTAGGGTTTCCAAATGATTAAATGTAGTTTTATTTGCCGATGACACTCACTTATGCTGTTCTGGAAAATCTTTGGAATGGCTTCTGAATACGCTGGAAGGAGAAATGAAAGACAAAGAAATGGTTTGATAAGGAGTTAACACTGAATTTAAGTAAAACAATATTTATATTATTTGGTAATCTTAAAAATCAATGAGCAGGCAGCATTTAAAGTATACATTTGTTTAAAATTCCACATTATTTAAGTGTAATAATTGATCATAAATCACGTTTGGAAACCTCACATGCAAAACCTAAAAATGAACCTAAAAAATTGTAAGAATCATAAAGTAAGCAAATTATTATGAACCAAGCGACACAATATTTATTAACTTACGTACCTTAAAATTTTGTGATTTGTATTAAAAAAGATAATTAAAAAAACTCAAGTGATGTTCGAAAGCACACAATGAAACTGCTTCCTGACTGAATTCAGAGGCTGTTTGCAAAAATAGAGCGTCAGTATTGACCTCAGGGAATAGATGTGTTTAAAAAGGAAGTGTAGGCACAAAGATAAAGAACAGATGTATATCCATCAATAGGTTAATCTTATGAAATAGCTGCAACAATGAATTAAGAATGTGTAGGTTTAAATGTGTTAAGTAAAAAGAAAAATCAGGTATGAGCGTTGCGTTGTGTATAATAAAGGCATTTGTACTTAATACTTCTGATTCTCTTTTCTGATTATGATTTTGTTCGTTTCATGATTGATAAAAGCTGCCTATCTGATAGTAAGAAGGGTTAGTAAAATCAGCTACAGCTTCAATCTACTCCTTTTGGGTCGTTGAACTGTTGCTTCTCTGTTTATTGACTGTATGCGGACTGACTGAACTGAACGGGTGCAAAAGCTGATGCTGACATCAAGCTTGGGTTGTTTTGGACCATGTAAGCAGCTTCTTTAGTGGCTCCTGATGCTTTTCTCAGCTCGAGTGAAAATACATCAAGATCTCTTTCCTTTAATCCACAACATAAACTCACCTTCTCTGATTTAATGGTAGAAGAGCAAATGTACTCGATGCCTCTGAAGCACAATTCTTACAGCTGACGCCACTTATTGTCCCATCTCTTCCATTATGAAATCCCCGCAGCACCACCCTGACCCCTGGGTGTGGACCCGTGGCTCAGTCAATGTGTCTCGGTTATGGGTGTGGTATTGTTTCTCGTGTCATAGTTTTCAGTTTTGTGTCCGAGTGTTCTCCCCTGTGTCCGTACTGTTTGTCACCTTTGCTAATATTAGTGTTTCCCGTTTTATTTTCAAGGTTCTGTTCCTCCCTGTGTCTCCCCCCTTTGATAACCTTATATGTTTCAACTCTGTCTCATGATCTGCCCCACCCTCATGTGTCCAGTTATCTACACCCTCCTTCTGAAATTTAATTCCCCTTTGTCCTCTGTGCGATAGTCATGTGTGCCTTGGCGCTTACTGTCCATTATTTCGCAGTGTTTCAAAAATGGGGCTGTTAAAGCAGGGTGTCTTCTGATTGGAGGGTCAGTAGATCAATTCCAAACCCCTGCAGTCAACATGTCAAAGTGTCGTTGGGTTGAACTGAACCCTAAATTACACCCAATGTTGCACCATTGGTGTGTGAATGGGACAAATGTTGTTAAGAACTTTGGAAAGTGATATTTAAAGTCCATTTACCATCACCAAAACTAACATTGTTTATTCTAGATCAGCTTTGGCAGGTAGCCATACTGGCGCTGACAGAAATACCACTTGGAATCACCAAGGGGCTGAAGCTGAGTGTTTCCACTTTGGCTTTGATTTGGTTCCAATCATTTTACTTATTATAATACGGGTGTTTTTAAAACGAGACTGAAATCTGGAATTCTGCTGCTTTATTCGTCCTGATCCATGACATCCGGACGATTCGGGGTATATATCACCTCGAGATGCTGTGGTGTGGTCAAATGCAAACAGAGGCAAGATGCACGGAACCCACCACAGGTCTGCTTCCCCCGCAGCAGGAACCGTCCATCCATGAGCAGCAGGCACGGGCGCAGCTCCAACCTGGCAGCTCGGAGGCAAACTGTGGGAACAGTCAGGCTGCGATAAACTGGCCTCAGATTTACAGCCAATACACGCACACACGCACACACACACACACACACACACACACTGAGCACAAGTACTTTTTCATTCCCAACAGGAAGTGGAAAATGGATTACAATATTTCTGCTAATGTTTTAGCGAATTAAGGTAGCTGAAAACACGACAACACTCCCGCTGAGAGGAAATGCATTCTGTGTATGTTTCTCATCAAGCCCAGCAGTTGTTTTCATGCAGCATTCCAGATCTTTTGTTTTATGGGAAAGTTGAATGCAGTGAAAGTAAAAGGTTTATATAATAAAAAAATGCGGCGCAGCATCTGGATTTGTTTCAATCTCTATTTACATTTTTGATTGGGGTCTTTGTGCTTTCTTTATTTGGTAATCTGCCTGCATGTGATGTGTCAATTTGTTAGATATAGAACTACAGATGCAGAGTAGCCATTTCGCCAAATCTGGTGCAAGCGTTCTTTCATTTCTTATACAGTAAATATTCATTGTTTTTTTGCTAATAAAATAAACTGAACAAAATGAAAACCACATCTCCACTTTCCCCCATTATTCAACGGACTCTGGAGCCGATCATGCGTCACGTATCATCAAATACACCCGGACCTGTGTGCTCAGTGTGCCGGTGAGCTACAGAACATCAGATGGGCAGTCGTACCGCAAAATTTTATTTTTATTAATTGTAATTTACAAAGACGAGTCTTCTTAAATCTAAATATGTTCATCAATTCAGATGAGTAAAAAAAAAAAATCATGAAATCAAAATGCAGAATTTCAGCCGCTGCTTCTGATCAATGATCAATGGTAGCGAGAGCTCACAGAGTTCATAATGTCCAGCAGTGCTGCCAGATCTCAGAGGAAAAAAAAGATACCAGGTTTGTGAAAACAAATCCAAAATAAGCTTTACTTTACCAAACATGAGAGAGACCACTTGATCAGTTTACGCTGTAGTACTACTGATAGTCTTTAGGGGCAGTGAAGAAGAAGATTAGAGCAGTGCTTCTTCTCTCTTTCAATCCAATTTTGAAAATGCAGACGCAGAATATCTGTGTTTTCTCCCACATGACAAATATACAAACCGCTGCGGAGCAAATTATCAGCTATAAAAATTAAAAAAGACAAAAATCCAAAGAAAAAACATTGTTTATGAATGGATACATTAAATACATGAAGTTACAGAGGGTTCAAAACCAACGTTCTTTGCTCAACATCTGCTAAATTTTTAAGAACTTCCATAAGTACAAACTGTCAATGTCAAATATGTAACCCAGGTTACACAAAAATCAAGGAAGAGAACCAGATCAAAAAATCTGAGCAAATAAACAAAAAAAAACTGCTGCTCTTCTGCTCCCAGTTGTGCTCGAAAAGAAGGTGGAACTGCACAGCCGAGTCTGGTTGGATGTAGGGACCTGCTTTAGACTTGAGACTTGACCTCTGGCCACTCTGGATCACTTCTGGTTCTGATCACAGGTTCTGATCTGGAG
>KV751377.1:3494662-3510060 GCA_001698575.1 Mola mola | reverse complement strand
CAGTTGCTTTTATCCACATTAAATAGACTCACAAACCTCACATAAGGACATTATTGATTTTCTCTGCCACTCTTTGTTGTGTTTTTCGGCTGATCTAAAAAAAAACAAAAAACTTCCGACAGTTCAAATTAGGACTGCGTTTGAGGCCATGGTGCCATCATGGTTGTGCCATCAGGATGAGAGCTCGAACATGATAGATGATGTTTGCAGCTGCAGATGGATCAGCTCTGTCTTCTTCCATTCGTCTTCCATTCCAACATGACATCAGACCTCTGCAGCTTCAAGTTTACGTTTCATCTCCTCATAACGCCTGACAGCACAGACGGTCCTCTAACATATCGGAGTGAATTTAGGGACAGAAAGTGTAGATGAGCTTCTGAACATTGTGCAACTATCGGGCGAAAGCTTTTCTGCATGTAAATGACACTGACCTGATAACTGGTGAAAAAAGTCCCCGTCAGACTATAAAGAAGAAACTTAATTAACTTGCGGTATCTGACTAAGTAAAAAGGTAAACATATCGCAGCTTATCTCTCAGGCACACGAGGCTGGAGAACATGCAGAGCTATCAGGGGCATTTTTGGAGAAACTGACCTTCGTTTCGTTGTTTTGCGCTGAACCGATGAGACCATCGACGTGTAGAGATCCATAAATAACTGATTTAACCTGGGGTTTCAAGAACACTTAGGACAGTGTGGGGCCCCCAATGTAAACCAGGCAGGCAGAGCAGGTTTAGTTTAAGATTTTATATAGAAGCAGGCAGGGGTCAAAACCAGAGTTTAATATACCCAGAATATGTTTCTGTCGTCTGGATTCATCATCCCCAACGATCACAACCGTGAGCGGTCAAGTAGCTGATTATCAACTCGGTCAGTCAAACCACTTTCACAAAGTATCTCTGAGTGGGTTCGCCTGAGGCAGGATTTCCTGTTCCGCTCGTATTTCCCACAGATGATATTCAAATCTTACAATTTCATGTGTTCAGTATGAGACAGACCTAAATGCAGTGCGATGTTTGAATCTCCTGCATCGGTTTAAAGTTTGCCGCAACGTGCAACCTGTTGATCGTGAATGAAGAAGGCAGCATGTGGTTGGTTCATTTTGTGTGGAAGAAGAGTCAAATGATGCACAAAACGCCCTTTTTTTAATGTGAATGTGCAGTCTGTAGCAGAAAGCCTGAGTTGACAAAGAAAGCTGATGCACGTATGTGACAGTCTGGAATCTCTATCTAGAGCTTCAGGGTTTGTCAAGCCAGCTTTTGCAAAGAAAGTTTTGATATGCTGAACCTGCTCTGTAGTACACCACTCAAGAATCAATAACCCAGATGACAAAAAACCCCTATAAAACTTTGAATTTTGTCAAGTTCTGGGTTTTTAGACTGTTAAGTTGCGTCCTCTGAGGGCGAGGTTTGTTGTGAACCAATATAGACAGTACAGGGGCTACAGAACCAAATAAGGGACTAAAGATCAGTGATTTCACTCTGCCTTGAGCCTTAAACACCCAATGACTCTGATCTGCATTCAGCTGAGCCCTCTAAGCCTTTTTATATTCAGAACATCCAGCTGGGAGACGAGATGGAGGTTAGCTGGCGACTGCGAATGAGGATGAGATAGAAGTGATAGTAACAAAGCAGACAAAAAGACCTGCTGCTAATCCTCCCTAACAGAAAGGGGTTGACACCAAACCACAACTGATTAACAACAAGTGCAAAAGGTTGCACACATCTGCCAGATCTAAATGATCCCAAAAGACACTAATCAACCTGGAAAATGCCTCCAGCCCAAAGTTCGTGGCAGTCACAGTGATTGGTACTCGCTACTGATTCAGGTCACCTGTTGCTCAGTGAGCTCAGAGCTTCTCCTGATTGTTGAGTGAGAGCAGCTGGGGGCGTTTCCCCCCACAGCCAATCATGTTGTGACGACGCCCTGTTGTGAAATCTTAATAGAGAGAGAGAGAGAGATGGAGAACGCTTCACTTTTTCTTTTACCGCTGACACGCTGCAGATCTCATCGTCTCCTGAGAACTCTCAGCCGCTCTTTTCTTCTGGCCTCTTTGATGCATTTGAACTCATCTCAACTCAACTTTTGTGCTTTTTAATATTATACCTTTTTCAGAGGCTTTTTTTTTTAATTTTTTTTTTTTTTAAATAGCTGAGGTTGGAAATACACAACAAATATAAATGCAACACTTTAGTCTTTTGTCCCATTTCTCCAGATTTGTTCATCTGTATTAGTGAGCACGTCAGTATTGCTAAAATAATCCATCCAGCTGGCAGCTGAGACAAAGAGCAGCTTGCATATTACTGTTGACTGGGCAAAATAAATTACAGGTCCATCCTTTGCGAACTAGATTTAAAAAAATAAACGAACTTAAAAAATGATAAAGGATGAGATGATGGATCAAGGTCAGAAAGTGAACAACATTCTAAAGATGTTTCTTGGCCCCTGTGACGATTTAACCGGTGATCAAATGAACTGGTGTCAGCCCCAGGTGTAAGGTGGGCGTGGCCTGCCAAACCTTGTCTAACAATGCTGTGGGAATGTGTTTCAGATCCACTGACCAGGAAATGCACAGGTCTAGTCTGCGCAGGAGGGATGTTCTGACCAAAAATGTACATATTTGAGTGTTGTTTGTCGTTGTCTGATAGCTGAATAATTTATTTACTCATTAATCCACACCCTAATTTGCATTTCTTTGCAAATCAGAAGAGCTTATTGTTTTGACCTTTTTTTTCACTAATTTGAAAAGTCTTTTTGTGACTTTTTTTTATTTATTTTTTATTTATTTATTTTTTTAAATTCCTTCTGTTTTTGTGGATGAGGATTGTGGTTCACGTGCATCAGCGTTTCTTTTGGTCTCTGTAACCTGGATCGAGTGCTGCAGTAAAAGTCCCCCTCAACAATGATCACTGTCCTCGTAATCCAGCAACACCAAAACAGCTGTTTCTCTCTCTCCTGATTGGTGGGTCTCAAATATTTATTTGGTCTGAGCGACAGACGGGAAGCAGTTGCCGGTCACGTGAACTCTCAGATTTTGTTCTGCTGCCTGGACTTGGGTGTGTTGAACAACTTCTCGCTGCTTGGCGAAAAAGCCCTTTATAGTGTTAATAGAAGTTGATGCAGTTTTGCAGATGGTTTCCACCGTATTTTAATAGAATTCGAACAATGTAAAATCATTCAGCTCCCCCTTTATAGCCAGAATTGAAATGATTCTTGTTTCATAAACACAGCGTCATAACTGACTTTACAGGGACAATCACATTGCAAAAACAATTCATGCAAAATTGAATTTTACATATTGTACATCAAGGCCTCATAACATAGCAGAATAACTGCTATGTTATGAAGTGAATATGCGGTGAATGTCTGTGCTCTGTCCATGTAAGCCGCAACCATGGTGACCATAACTTTGCCCAAAGGAAAGAAATCTTTATGCGAGTGCTCTAAGTCTGAAAGGAAATAAAGATCATTGAAGACTTTTAAGTCAGAGAGACGTCTATTTTTGATGTGGTTATTTGTGACGGAAAGTGAATAGGCAAAGCGGGAGACCCGGTACCAACTGGGATAAGGTGGAAGCTATCCAAAACTGCCCTCAACCAGGCACCGAGGAGGAGGTACGGTCCTTCCTAGGCTTGGTGGGCTGGTATAGACGCTGTGAAGGATGATTCTTGTGCTGGAAGAATTAGAGGACGCAAATACTAGTTCTCACTTCTAATTTATTAAAGATTCAAACACAAGCTCATGAGGATCCTAGTCCCAGTAAGCTCCCACCAGTCTGCATGCAGTTATCTGGTCTCAGCTCATCCAGGAATGGACCTCGAACAAAGGATTACACATAGTATTATAGTTTCTTGTTAACATAATCTTGCTGCAATTAGTTAATAAAAGCTGAGGAGGAGCTGTGGTTTAAACTTGGCTCTCCCTCGTTGGAGAACAAGCTGGTCCCAGCCTCTTGTCATACGATCTCCTCCATCGGCTGTCTATCTTCATATGAAAACTCCTCCCTGATGCTAGGCTATCTGAATCTCTGTGATCTCTTTCTAAGTTCTATTCTGTCTTACCTATCCTGGAAAACAAATAATGCACTCTCTGTTTTCTTTATCTCAGAGAGAGTGACAGGATTCCCTCCCCTTTGGGGGGTGGGTGTGTGTGTGTGTGTGTGTGTGTGTGTGTGTGTAAGCATGCAGCTTAACCTTCAGAGTGCTCAACTTTACCATAACAAGTGTTAAATCATTGTGACATGAAACTAATGCTTTAAACCTTCGATTCAGGAGCGCTACAACTCTATATGAGCACATGCGCATTGTATGTGTAACCAATGTATTCTAAGCTTTACAATGATTATAGGCCAAAATCTAATTCCTAACAAATCCCTCCTTTTTAACACTTCTTGAGGTGTAAACTTGATTCCTTTGGAAAGCATAAGTAAGCTGGGCGGTTACAAATATGCATAGGTCATCCTAGCTAGAGGTCTTGGTCTAGAAAACACATTGTCACACCATTCAGGCGGATACTGTGTGAATAGCTTATGTACATCTTTACAGACCGCGTAGATTTCCATAGAACCGTTATAAAAATCACCCAACGAAATCTTCTGATTACCAAAAAATGGAATGGCCTGTCCTGGTCGTCTCCAGGGAGATAGAAACATAAATCACATTTCAAATCAAATGTACCTTGATGAACACAACGTTCCGTATAAGCGAGTATGGGATAGTAAAACATTAGTTTTATGAGTTCTGCAATTTATGCACTTAAGTTTAGTGCTGTAGTTCCAAACCCATCAGGGGAAATCAATCTTTTCTAAAAAGAAACGGTCTCGATGGTGCTACTTATGTAGACCGCATTAAACCATACCATTGCTTCCATATTCAGGATATTTATGTAGTTAGTGGCGAAAGCTTACACTAGATAATTTGCTACTTCGTCTAGTTTCCGCAGAACAATCTCCTTCTCATCATCTGACTCCAATCCATATGTTTCCAACAGTGACACCTGATAGGGTGGAGGAGTCTGCTCCTTGGATAAGGCAGTAATGATAAGGCGGTTAATAAGCATGCACAAGCGGGGAATGAAGCAGCAGCCAGGTGAGTGTAGGAGGACGGTCAGGTGTCGTAGGTGATCTTGAAGAGGTGGGATTTCAGTTGACTTTTAAATGAGGTGAGTGTGTTGGAGTTCCGTATATAGATTTATGGATTGGCCTCTCCAGGGTACAGACGGTAATAGGTAGGGCGGTCAATGATGTGGTCTCTTTCCAGTTTCTGTAGGTATTCTATCACCTTCTTCTTGTAGCTGCTGGTGGGGTCCCTTTTTTTAAGACCTCATAAGTCATATGAGGTTATCTTGGTGTGGTAATCTGATGTGTTGAGGATGACAGTGCATCTCCCTTTGTCAGCTGGAAGGATGGTGATGCTTGGATCCTTGCTCAGTGCGGAAATCGCCTTCCTTTCTTCGATGGTGATATTGGAGGGAGGTATCTTCGCACTGGCGAGGGTGGCTGACACTTTAAATCGGATCTGTTCGGCTTCAGAGGAGTTCAGCTTGTTGTTCTTAATCGCTGACTCTGTAGCTGTGATGAGATCCACTATTGGTAGTTGTCGTGGAGAGATTGCGAAATTCAGGCCTGGCTCCTAGGTGTGTTGGTCTGGTCTCTGTTCTGTAGGCTTTGTTCAGCAAAGATTGGAATTTGTGAGTCTGCCGTTTCTTGCTTGTATTGTGTTGGGCTAGTTGAGCCTTGGTGACAAAATTGGATACTTCTTCAAAGATGAACGAGGGGAAAAGAGCTGCAAGTTTCTCCACAGTTTGGTGGATTTTGTCCTTCAGGGCATCGATTGTGAAGTGGACTTGTCTTATCCTTTCATTCAGAAGTTGGGTTTGTGCTTTCGATAAGATTTGTCCGGCTCTGTGTCCTTTGACCGTGGATCCCAGGCGCAAGCTCCTCGGAATCAGTCTGGACTGTCTGCATCTCAGGTTAAAGCGGAGGTGGTTCCTGTAGTCCGCCAGCTTTCTTGAAAGCTTTTCGTATTCCTTCACCAATCGAAGGATGTTCCTCCCAAAGTGTAGGGCAATATCATTTTTATCATTTTCAATATGCACATGAATATTGAAATCACCTACAATAATTACTTCGTATGAACTAAACTGGAGAGAAACTGAAAATTCACACAAAAATGGAGAGTATGTGCCAGGGGGGTGGTAAACTATAACAAACACTATGATGCACTGTTTTCCAGGCTGGATGAGACAAAATAAGAATCAAGGTTTCAGATGATTTATAGTTTAATTTAGGTTTATATTAATTAATAGAGCAGAATTATAATTAGCAGCAACTCCACCTCCTCTGCCAGCATCTCGAGGGATGTGCATGCTGGTAAGACTGAGGAGTGGATTCATTATACATGTTCATGGTGAGAGAACCAGGTTTCTGTAAGGCAAAATAGATTAATATGTTAATCTAATATCAGCTCATTTACCATCAGAGCTTTGGATGACAGATCTGATGTTTTGGAGTCCACATTTAATTTTCCTGTTTATCGTACATTGGTTTTGTGATACTCGGCCTTTAATTCCATTAAATGTAATCAATTTAGGGGATCGTGGAACATACAGAGCCTTGATGAGATAATCGGCAGGAAATGGAGGCACAGAGGCGTGTAGGACCGCGACTCTGCCTCCTGGCCTCATCTCTGGGTGGTCAGGGTTTTGGGACTAAAAATAAATTTAGCCAGATTACGCGAGTCGCTAAATGCCCTCTCTCTCCTAAATTACACCCCTCCTACGATCACCCAGGCAGCGACTCACCCGGATCTGACTGTATGTCAGTAAAAACTAGTGCAAAACGGATTTAAGACCTCTTGTCCCTGCTGTAAATGTTTTGTGGTTTTTTTTAATAACTGATTTGTATGTAGCACAATTTACTTTTACTCATTTGGACAGTTTATTGTAGATCTGTATTATTGTACTGGAGTTCTCTTAGATTTCTGCTAATGTGATATCATTGAGTGCTTTTCATTGTTTTGCTGTGACTGAATGCTATTTGTGACTATTTGACATATACTGGCTGCACAACTAATTGCCCCCCCCCCGAGGACAATAAAGAGAATTTAATTTATGAGCGATCAGCAACTTTGCTACGTCCATCAGCCTTTTTAGTAAAATAACAAATGACACAAAA
Source organism: Mola mola (assembly GCA_001698575.1). Classification (NCBI taxonomy): domain Eukaryota; kingdom Metazoa; phylum Chordata; class Actinopteri; order Tetraodontiformes; family Molidae; genus Mola; species Mola mola. Next base: position 3,502,887 of record KV751377.1, on the reverse strand, counting down.
TCATTTTACAACATGAACATTTTCGATGTGGACAAACTCAAAGGCAGCTCCTGCTCCAGACTAGCTGAATGCTTAGTTAATGAAGCATCGTAAACATGAACCGGCGCCGATGCAGCGACTCATTCTTCGACATGCAAGGACACACAATCGATGTGAAGTGGCTGTTAATTCTCACGGCCGTAACCAGATTGTAAACACGGGGAGATTTTAGCTGCTCTGTCTGCCGTTCTCGGTCAACTTTCACTGCAAGTATGAAATCTGTCTGAAAGTGAGAGTTGAATAGTTTGAAGAGCTTAAAAAATACGTAATGGAGGTGAGCAGTATTTGTATATTCAGAACATAAAGACTGCCAGTACTGCTCACACATGCTGGCCACAAACATGGAAATAATCTAACGTGTTGGCGTATCGGCAGCAGCTTCAGTGCTCCGCGTTCACACGGCACGCGTTCAGGCGCAGTGGTGAATGTCAGTTTTGTGTAGAGCTGAACAGGCATCACAGGTACAGTTCGGGATTCTGACTATTCTGACTCCTTCTCCAGTACTACAGTCACAGTATCAGCTCACAGTTCTTAAAGGAGAACTCAGCTGTTCTTCAACCAGAGCCTAATTACCAAGTTTTAGGCTCTAAACCTTTTACTTTTTGAAAATTACTCTAGTATGGAGTTGCTTGGTCTCTTGGACCAATTAGCTTGGCAAGGCTATATAATGCAACGGCACAGGGAAAGTCCATGTCGGAAATAAATCCTTTTTCTCCACTAACTGCACTCAAAATGTTGAAGTGTAACATGGAGTAGATACCTGCCGTGGCTCAGTAACTGTAAGACGTTTTGATTCAATAACTAGGACACCAACATGTGCTCTAAGAATTGTTTGTGGCCAACTTATCGGCACATCACTGTAGTTTTATACTAGTTTTTATGTTTATGAGCTGTCACAGCCCAAACTCAGCGGGCCAAACAAAGAGGGAGACGACAAGTTTCAAAGTAACTTAAACACAGCTTTATGGAAACTATAGCAAAATAGCCGAATTTGTAGTCTGTGTATCAGCGGCTGCCATGTCGAGGGTAAAATGAGGAGAAACCAACAGGCAGCTGCTGATCAGAGGAGAGCAATCCTAAATCCTGTCATCTAGAACCAACACGTCTGTGTGGAAAACGTCAGAATCGGAGGCTCCGCCCATCTCAGAGAGAGAGAGAGAGAGGGTCGTACATCAGTGAGTAATAATGAGGGGTAACGAACTGGAAATGGCTCGAGTGTGAACTGAACAGACTCCTCCTGACCGAGGAACACGTGTGCAGTTTTCAGTTCACACATGTCCTCCAGTCCAGATTAATGCAGCGTCTGTTGTTCAGTTCCACTCTTCACCTGCTTTTTCTGCATGGAAATCACATTTCAGCAGATCCCACTTCAGACGTGACGTGCGTCACGTTTAATTTTCCTGGATGGAGAATAAATCACGAACCCGAGCGGCAGCTCTCCAAACTGCCTTCAGCAATGCTCCTGTTGTGCTGTTTGACAGTAGCCGGTTGTGGAATCACAAGAGTTGTTATTGCTGCACGGAGGCACAATTGGTGTCAAACCGCATCAGCTGTCGCAGCAAAAAACAAGAGGTAGATGTAAACACGAGCATTCATAAATTGTTTTTTAAACACTCTCAAAACCTGTTGGTAAACACACATCAACACAAGCTCTTGTTTTACGTCGTCTTCATCGGCGCCGTTCTTTTCCTTTGGTTAGGACCAGGTTATGTTCTGAGTTTTGGCTTAAAAAGGGCTATTGACAACATTTCCCTTTTCATTATTTTCATTCGGAACCCCCCTACAACCTAGATGAAGCAATGGTGTAATTATGTGCGATAGAAGAGATTCTGAAGCCACAAAAAATTGTAATGTGTAATTTCAGAGAACAGATTTGAGACTCGAAGCAGGATTTCAAAACCTTTTTTTTTAAGCTGAATTTACAGCAGTATTCTCCACCTACTTTGTCTAAATGAAGGCTTGGCTCATTGAACATTTGTTCTGTAGGGGGAAAAATGATCCTAAATGTGTTAGAAGAGAAGAACATTGGAGCAGCTGAACCTTTTGTCTGCTACTTTGGTTCGGCAGTTTTCACCCACGCAGACGTGTTCTCAGCTAAACATCGGTGCCGAGGCGACAGCCTGTCGAGCTCTGCTGCGTTTTAAAGTGATGGGAAGCTTCCGCTGCTCAGCGTGTGGCGGCTCTGTGAGCGAAGGGAAGCTTCTAATGCTGCCGGGTTTGTGTGGAAGGATCAGAGCAGCTTCTGTAAAGCACTGACAAGAGGAGGATCAAAGTTTCCTCACATTAAATCAGACAATGAAAGAAATGTAACTCCCACGCAGTAAATTACCCAGCAAGTGTGGGAACATCGTCTACCTGGACAGCTGTTCAGACAGGCTTTGGTGAGACTCATTAAAATGAGGGCGGCGAGTAACGGCGTTTTTAATTCCCAGTAGAAATTAGAGCCTTGAGCAGAACTAAGAGGAAGTAATTGATTCATGTCGGCCTTCTGATGAGTGACAGAGGAGCAGTGCACTCAGGGCATTTTTCTTCTGGTTGAGGAGGAAAACCTCAACTTTCATCTCGCCTGCACTTTGAGACGTAATTGCAACGTACTCCTGCAATCGTGGTAAAAACGCCCAAGCTGAGCGTCCGTCTGAAGGGAAAGTAGCAGCACAGCACTCTTGACATGAGTGTGTGTTAAAAGACCTGAATGATCCTGATGGCGAGGAGACCTTTCATGATGCAGAAAGCAGCAGGGAATTGGTCGTTTTTTTACAGAGTTCACACAGACACTCAGGCAAGGTTCAATAATGGAGAAAGTTCTGGAGCATCACCGTCTCCCAGCATCAAACTGAATCCATTAATGGAAAGTAACAATCAGGGATCTGAAGCACAGCTGTTTCTACGGTCGAGCTGAAATGAGAGGCCGGGGTTGACGGGACCTTGGTGACGTGGAGTTCAGACAAGTTTCTTATCGGCAGATAAGAGAGAGTTTTGAGCTGGAGGAAGACGCCGGACTAAAATAAGAAAACATCCTCATTCTTTCTCTGGCAGAGTGAAAATGTCAAGATCTTTACTGGAGCCTCCACACAAAGCTTCATTCACATCCCTTTTATTACTTTCCTCCCAACACACAGAAACAAAATAAACCCACCCAGCTGTAAACACCTGGATGTTCACTGCGAGTCTGATGACAACTGATTCTGAGATGAGAGCTCTCCACTTCGCCCACACCCAGGGGCGCCTCTGGGGCTTAGCCCAGACCCCTATGGCGGTGGCTGACCTCCCGCAGGAACTTTATCAACACAACAAGCTTTAATTTCTTTTTTATTGCTGTCTGGTTACTAATAGATTTCAAGTGTTTAATTACTGAAAAATTGTAAATCTGTTAACCATCGGATGTGTTTCTGAAACGCACCTACATTTATTTTATCAGGCATTTACAATGAAAGTTGCACTCCAGGTTCACTCAGGACCTTTTTCTTGGGCTAGAACTCTGGTAAAATGACCAGATGATGCCCAAACATTCAATCTAATGTTTATTTGTGTTAAAGTGGCCTGTGTGTGTTGTTCGAGATATCAACTAAAGTCAGGTGGCCCTGGCATGTCCTGTCATGTAATACCACTTTGTACCCCTAGAGGTGATGATCCCCTGTAGTTTCAGCTGGGAAATGTACACAAAATGTCAGTTCTCCCGTTTTTTCTTACCTTAAAATCCCTCAGTTGGAGTCCTGTTTTTCCATGGTATCTCTGCTACTCGCTCCTGGCGTTTGGACGTATTGACCGGCTCCACTGCCCGCCAAAATAATTGGCTTGAAGGAGTTCACGTTTCTCAAGGGCTCTGGGTAGACCCCGAATTCATCAGAGGGATTTTATATATGCCTTTTGGATCCCCCAGGAGGAGCTGGAAAGTGTTGCTGGGGAGACGGATGTGTGGAATACCCTGGTTTGTCTGCTGCCTCTGCGACAGAAGATAATAAATGGATGGATCCTCAGTGAACATGTCTGCCTTCGCATCAAGATTCTAAATGGCAAATGTGGTCGTTCAACAATGCAGCGGCAGAAACACAAACATGTGACAATAAAAGCATCTGAACTGTTTAAATACGTTGGACTGTTTTTTTCCTCGTTTCAACGGTTTGTTTTATCGTCTCATTTAGTGATAGTGACTCATCCATACAAGAGTCCTCACAGCCTCTTAATAATTTACAGTACAGTTGTTGCACTGTATTCCAGAGGCGAAGCCGACGCAGAAATGAGGCGTGTGCTGACCTTTATGTCGAACCACGGGGGAGGGAAACGACATAACTGCTCTGAGAACCAGAAGAAAGGATCCCCAATGAGCGTGTAGGGCTAATTTAGAAACATAATGACAATGTGACAGAGTGATGGGAGCGCTGACAGGCCCCACTGCAAAACGTCAGCACATCCGGCTGAGAAACATAATGACAATGTGACAGAGTGATGGGAGCGCTGACAGCCCCCCACTGCAAAACGTCAGCACATCCGGCTGATGACAAGTATTTACAAATGACAGAGCTGCAGATGAGGTCACTAAAGAGTTTTTCCTCTTTGACTCAGTCATGTGAAGCTGTCACGTTATCCACACCTGTAGCCCTTTTTGCACAGGAAGCGGCTAATATCGCTGCAGCAGAGACCCTCTATATGCCGCTTTCGTTCATTACACAGAACAGCGTAGAGGATCTCCATGATAGAGTTCTGAGTCTCAGCCAGGACACAGTTTAATTTCTCTCTTGGTCCTCAGGCTCGATTGTGTGTTGTTCCATTTCACCTAAACATCCTAAAAGCAAATCTCTCCATTTCTCACCAAAATGCCAACAAACCTGCATGTTTGGGGCTCACAGTTCAAAATCAGCTGCACTCTCTCTTATTCAATGATTAAAGTGAATTCCTCAATCTGTGTGTGTGTGTGTGTGTGTGTGTGTGTGTAACATCTTTGTTCAACAGAATCAACAGCAAAGAGCCAAAGTGGATGTGTGACCTTTGTGTTCACTCTGGCTTTACTTGGTTTAATGAAGCAGCCTCTTAAGGTAATTATGGGGTGTATTGAACAGGAGCCTGGCCGACAGCAGGGTCTGAAAAGCACCTGTGATTACAAACTAATAATGCCTACAGTAAAGAGGAGGAGGAAGTACTCCAGTCTCTCTGCAGGCTCCCATTCCAGCCTTCCTCCTCCTGACTCTTTGCTTCGTATCAAAGCGACCCTGAACAGGAAGTGGGCAGCGGCCGATGTTGCGATGGTGGATTGAAGCACAAGTGCGGCCGGTTTCACCAGTGTGGCTGTTTTTTCCTTTAAAAGGAGATGTCGTTCCATCTGTTTGATTCGGAGAGAGATCTCAGGGTCCAAACAAACGCATAACAAAAAGGAATACAAGATACAGTTTTAGCGAGAGAAATAGTCATTAATGTGTTTAACAAACAGCTAAATGAAAAAGAGGTAATGAAAAGATCAATAGCATGTCAAAATGTGAAAGCTAGTAACAGTAAATACTCCTACAATAGTATATAACCCCAAACTTTGGCGTGTGCACGTGTCCTGTTGTTCTCTCGGGTGGTGATCATGTCACAACAGTTGCACAATGGTCCCCAGGCAGGAGGACTGTGGTCAACCTCAGTCTGCTCATGTGGACGAGGCGAAAGCCTCCGCATGTTCTCCGGAGGGAATATTAGAAACTCCGGTGACTGGTGGCAAGCAGTTTTTTTTCGGGATTCTAGAGATGAGTGTGCCTGGTCCTGCCGATCTCACCGCTGATATGAGTCCCACAGTGTCCACCTTCTAAATTCTTTAAACTTGTGATGGCTCGGGCAGAGCGGTAAGTGATAAACAGAACTGGCTGGCAATCATCTTTTTTTTTTTTTTTTTTTTTAATGGACATTTTTGCGTTCTGCATAGGCATAAATGTTTTTGGACCCCCAACAACAGCTGGGATCATTTTAAAGGGCTGCAGCAGCAGAATATGGGATCCATCAGTCAAGTGACCCAGAATGAGCTGGATAAGACCATGGTTGAAGTGTTGAGAGGGCTAAAAGCCACTGCTGCTGTTCTTCAGAGATATCGGTCATTGGTGAGACAGGCTGAATATGAAAAGGGTGTATTGACCCCATCTTTGCCTGGCGGTGAAAGTGCCGATGCAGGCGGAACTTTGACTGATGCAGTGGCACTAAACCCTGTTAATGATGCCAAAGCAAGGCGCAAAGCATTTGGTTGTGGAGCAGATTTTCAGGCGCATGCTCAAAAAATGGAGAGCACATGTTGGAGACTTAGAGGAGCAAAGATAGTCAGAGGGGGAGAATAAGAGGAGCTTAGAGAAGCTCTAGTCAGTACACAAGCTGCTGCATTCTGGATTAGTTGAAGAGTCTTTAAGACTAAGATCTAATAAGACTAGTATAGAGATAAGTCCTGCATCAGATGCAGTGAGGAGGTCATTTGTAACTTTTACCAATGCCGTTTCTGTGCTGTGATGCTTTCTAAAACCTGACTGAAACTCTTCAAATAGACTATTACACTGAAGAAAGCCACATAGTTGTTTCGCTACTGCTTTCTCTAGAATCTTTGAAAGAAAGGGGAGGTTGGATATTGGTCTATAGTTGGCTAAAACTTCTGGGTCTAGGGTAGGTTTTTTTAGGAGCGGTTTAATTACAGCTACTTTAAAAGACTGGGGCACTTATTTGTTTTAAGGAACAAAGCTGATTTAAAAAAAAAAAAAAAAAATCAGTGTAGGGTCCAGGTGTTCGATACACTAACAAAGTTGGTTGCAGAGTTCTTGTTTGGATCGGAAATGCTAAGAATGAGACTTTCAAATGAACTAAATTTTTGTTTGGGCTTAGGGTTTATTAATAGGGCAGAATTGAAAATGGCTGCAACTCCACCACCTCTGCCAGTGTCTCTGGGAATGTGTGTGTTAATGTGACTGGGAGGAGTGGATTCATTAAGACTTACATATTCGTCTTGACACAGCCAATGAATCAATATTATTATCTGATATAAGCTCATTTATTAATACACCTTTAGATGATAGGGATCTGATATTCAAGAGTCCACATTTAATTCTCTATTTTGTAAACTCTCATTAGTGGTGTTGATGTTAAGTTCCTTTGTGAACCTTTTTTTTTATTCATTTACTGAATTTACTGGGACGTTCAGACTTTTTCGTTTTTTTTTCATGCCAATCTGAATTGCAGTGAAAATTTGTCAATTTGTTAACCGCATAAAACCTGCTGCTGTGTGTTAGGTGTGTGTTAAATTTATATTTATCTCAGACGCAGTCACACAGCACAGGAGCAGAATGTAACTGTCTCCTACCACCTGATAATCCGCAATATCACTCTAACTGTATTATCTTCAACATGACTGTCTGTCTGCTGGGTGGGGGCAGTGAAATGGTTCCTAAAACTCTGTGTTGCCTGGATTAAAACACAGTATTTCAGCAAAATGACCTTTACAGTTTAAAGCTTTTCCTTCTGTCCCTCTGATGTAAGCACGGTTAGTGATATTGTTGTCTTTTAGATTTATGGTGAAAGATGGTTGTAGAATTCTTTTAAAATTCTCTGTACACTGTCAGAAAAACCAACCGTTTGGTGTAAAGACAGCATCTCCTGCAAATTAGAATCAGAATCAGAATACTTTATTTATCCCCAGGGGAAATTGTTTCTTTACAGGTGCTCCTTGTAAACATAGAAGAGAGAGGTTTAAAAATATATAAAAAAGATATATAAAAGGAGTATGTACATTAATAAAGAGTATATACAGTAAGGTGTGGACGGTGTAAAATAAATAAAAGTGCGACGGAAAATAAATAGTGTATGAGAACTGCAGTATAAATATGAAAGATCTGAGGGAGTGAAAAGGTCCAAGAGCCGTTCAGAGGGAGGAGTTCTAGAGTTTGATGGCCACAGGCAGGAATGATTTCCTGTGGCGTTCAGTCTTGCACTTAGGTGGGATAAGTCTCTCACTGAAAGTACTCTTATGTCTGACCAGCACATCGTGAATTGAATTAAATTAAATTAAATTATAAAACTTTATTAATCCCGCATTGGGGAAATTTAACTGTCACAGCAGCTCCACAGTAAGACAGATATGAAAAAGAGTACAAAGAAAATAGATATAAAATATAGAAGACATGACATAAATACACTGTATACATAATAATACACTATATACATCCTCCATATATACAGATATA
>KV751377.1:3465833-3485229 GCA_001698575.1 Mola mola | reverse complement strand
AAAAGGTGATTGTATTTAATCACATTTAAAAAAGATGGGAGTGTGGAAAAGGTCTCGGCTCCATGTTGGTTTGACTCTTGAGGATGTGTAAATGGCACGAGCCACCGTTAACACTGATTAGTCCTGCGATCCTCTTAATGACTGATGAGGGGAAAAGAAGATTGTGGAAGAGTTTATGCAGTTTGAGCATAAAGCAACGGTATCATCGGCTCAGGTGAATCAAAAAGAGTGTTTGAATGACTTTCAATAAATTTTCCAGTGACGAATCTCAGTATGGGGCGGCACAGTGGTGCAGTGGTTAGCACTGTCGCCTCACAGCAAGAAGGTCCTGGGTTCGATTCTGGGTCAGGACGTTTCTGTGTGGAGTCTGCGTGGGTTTTCTCCGGGTACTCCGGCTTCCTCCCACATTCCAAAAACATGCAAATCTGGGGGTTAGGTTAATTGGTCACTCTAAATTGCCCGTAGGTGTGAATGTGAGTGTGGATGGTTGTTTGTCTCTATATGTCAGCCCTGCGATGAACTGGCGACTCATCCAGGGTGTACCCCGCCTTCGCCCCAAGATGCTGAGATAGGCTCCAGCCCCCCCGCGACCCCTAACGGGATAAGCGGTAGAAAATGAATGAATGAATGAATCTCAGTATGATTTCAATAAAGCGTACGTTGGATTTTCTGAGGCAGGATGGTTCTGCCTACTGTTTGAGAAGTGTTAACACCCCACAGGACCTGCTGGAGGGAAGAAAACCCTGAAGAATCCCCGTCTCAGCTAAAACCTGTTTAAAACTACTGTTGAGAGATTTTGTACTGAGATTTTGTTTCAGCCCTTCAGAGCAAACACAAACGGGCGTGTTGGCCAAGCTTAGGCCACACCTCTCCACTCGCTAAGCCCCACCCCCCTAGGCGGGACACCTCAGGGTGTCTCAGGAGGACAAGAGCAAATGAAGAAATGTTCTCCTTCACTGGTGGCAAGCAAGAAGGATTTTAGCTATTACTTTTTTATATGGAGTACTGATTTTTACATTATAATTCAGAACTTTAGTAGAGTTTTTGTGTTATCTGCCAAATGACCCAAATATATATATATATATATATACACTGCTTCCCACCTTGGATTTGACTGTTTTCAGTGGAATAGATGTCACATGTACAGAACCTAAAAACTCAACAATGAAAATATTGATCCATAAGTACAATAGCATGTGGAATCCATGATACCAGGTGTGTGTGTGTGTGTGTGTGTGTGTGTGTGGCCATCATCACAGTCACATGATCCCCTGTCCTCCGTGGGGGAAAAAATGGTGCCAGGTGATCCGGATCCATACATCATCTCTCCAAAGAGTCCATTCTTCGGACTGTCACCAACCGTCAATACCCTGACAGTAAATTATCAAAAAGCAGCTGCCTCCCTCTGAGTTTAGCCTTTCTTACGCTTCCTGCCATCATTCTTTGCACATGTGTATTGATCACCATGACGTCTTTGGCCTTTGTCTCTTATTCGCCTCGAGGTCGATGACTTCCCCTCATCTTGTTGCCTTCATCCATTTCCTCCAAGCGTGTTCTCCAGCCTCGTGCCCCCGGACAATAACACTATCAGTAGGAAACGCATTACTACATGTCCTATTCTAACCTGTTGTTTGTATGTGGAGGTAAAGGATAAATCCACTGAGCTCAGGTGCGGTTTGTTTTTCTCTTCATCTTTAGTGCTGCAAGGTTTTATTGTTCGGTCTTCAGTTCAGGAAAGAAAAATCTGACCTTCTTACTGCTAAAGCGCCACTGTTCACAAGCAAGAGGTCTTTTCTTCCAGTTGTCAGTGTGCAGATGGAGCTGCCATTGTGTAAGAGCACTTTTATGATTAAGGTATAATCAACTCTTTTTTTTCTAATCCTAAACAAAGTGGATCCAGCAGAGCAAAATACTTTTTGTTGTATGATAATCAGAAATTTCCTAAACCTAACCAAATTGACCAAAATGGGACACTGCCTGGATCCTAAGGGAGGGATCAGTGCTCTGTTGCCTCCCTAAAGGGTTGTGTAACCCTTATTTGTGGATTAGTCTGAGGGTAATAAGTGGCTACAGCAGTCTCTATTCATTTTCTTCACTCTTCATGTTCACCTTATTTTTCTTTTATACCTTTCTCTCTGAGTAACACTAATAGCTGTTCCCCGCTCAACACAGCAGGGTGGAACTAACCATCCTCCCAACTAAAACGTCTCCTCTCCGTTTCATGAAGACGCCGCTGAATTTTGGATAACACATTTTGATGACACTCAAAATGACTTACTGCAGGTCACAGGATCGACTGATTCAGTGTAAATGGAGAACTGAGTTGTATCATGGAAACATAAGCGCTTCTGTGATTTGCTCAAATCTGTTGATCAGGACTGTGTGGATTAACTAAAAATCTAATAATTATCCATCATAGCTTTACAGTTGATCTTCTTAGCTCTGTTTGCTGATTCTTCCTTAAAAGCAATGAATGAATGATTTTTGTATGCTATCGATGAGTCATTTTAATAGGCTGCCTCCCCCTTGAACTGAAGAGCAGTTTTTAGAACGAGATACATGAATTCTTTCTTCGACTGACCCTCTTTTGTCAAACGACCTGATTTTTTTTTTTTCCTCAAAGTGTGTTTATTCAGGGAAGCCGGATCTCGGAGCCCCACTGGACTAGACAGAAACCAGAACGATAACTGTGACCTTCACTTCCTCCACCATGTAACGTCAGACTCTGATGACCCTGATATTCACTTTAAACCAAATGGAAAAACACTGGCACTGACATTCAGGTGTCTTACTCTAATTAATTTCGTATTTCAGGCCACCCTCGGACTTCTGTTGTCACTCAACAAATTTTAGTGCTGAGTTGACTGACTTTCAACTCCGACCATCAGTGGTTGAAATACCCATGAGACACTTCACTTCTGTTATGTTCAGTTAACGTGGACCAACTGTAGCGGAGCCGGACACAGGCGAACAGTTTAAAAGGTTTAATGAACCCTGGAAGTTCAGCAGAATAAGGGCTATACAAAAAGATCCAGCTCTCCAAACACTCGGCGGAGGAGACGGGAGTCGGCCGACCACGGGGAGGCTGGCGAAGAGCGAAGGAGTGCAGCTTACACACTGGGGACAAAAACAAAGAAACACAGCGAGGCACATACGAGCAGAACCGGAATTATCTGGCGAAGTGGAGGAGTGATGACCAGGGTTTTATGGAGTGGTTGATTACTGCCAAATGAGATCCAGGTGTGCCTCCACTGTAGACCAGGTAAGGTGGAAGGTTGGCCAGCCACGCCTCCTGCCACACACGCTGAAAAACACCACAAGAAAAAACAAAAAACTACAACAAACCCCAGACCCTGACATCTGTCTTATAAAACTACTTAAGTTTACAAGCTCAAACCTGGGTTAATGCAGGATCACAGCAGGTAAGTGGCCGTTTAGAATCTTATTGCTTTACTGAGCTGCTCCAGGCTTGTAAACCCACAAACTGTGCCTGGGACTGTTCGGAAACTTCAGTGTGCCCTTTTTAAATTTGCCGACATTCAGACTTGTGTTAGTATAAGTTTGTATAAAAACGTACAGATTGTTCACAAAGCTGTTTCAAGCATTCAGGTGAACCGGTTTTAACATTGGGAGCTGAATCTGATATACTAACCAGTCTCACGCCTCCCGTCTAGATACTAACCAACCCAACTGACGAGCAATCAAGGCAAACTGGCCTGTTTCAGGCCAATGTAGGGTGAGGGATCTAACAGATCACTAAGTGAGATCTGCCTACCACGGGTTGACCAATTAATAGCGTTGCTGATTACCCTGCATGGAAAGGATCTGTTGTAAGGTACGTTTATCGGCAGAACTCGGCTCTGACGGGGGGCCGATGATTGTGCCATCACCAGCAGTGACGCAGAGATGCAAATTATATCGTGGTATAGCACAGCGGCCCCATGAGGTAACGGTTGAAACTGTGTGGCGTATTGTTAAGAGTTACTGTGTTGGTTGAATGAGAAGCTCACTATAGACGGCAGAAGCGTTGTCTCTGAAACTGTCTTTAAGCTGATTCAATAATTCTGACTGAGTGGCAGAACCTGAAAATATCCTTTTATTGATCCGTGAGTACAGACACTGTTATAAAATCAGTGATTAAAAATCCACTGTTGATCGATCTCTATCACTTACTCAGCTTTTGTCGCCTCGGTGCCAACAATAATACCAGATTAGAGACACTAGTTTAGTCTATTTCCATATTAACAAAGTGTTTTTTGTGCCTCTTAACCCAAACAGACCTTAAACACTGTGTGTCGCACCAGAACGTTAAAATGTGAAGAAAATGTGAACGTGCTGAAGGGGAAGTCAAATCATCGTCAATCCTGCTTTGCCAACATTTGTTCTGGTTGTTGTTTTTGGAGAACAGTTAACTGCAGGTTCTCTACTAACCTGATCTGAACAGGAAATGTTCTTCAGCTCAGCTTCTCCATCACATCCCAATATTGATCAGCTCTCCATGAAACATGCTGAGAATACAGTGAAAAAGCAGCTTTCCATGTTTCTCTGTGCTCCTCTGCCTTGACAAAAACTCCTCGGGGGGGTTTTACAGAACCTGCTTTTAACTAAATTCACCGATTTCAAACCTACTCTATTTGAATGTTGTTGAGGCTCCTTTGTAGCTCACATTTCCTCATTTAGATTAAATTAATTTGAAGTGCGACAGATATCAGAAGACTGTCAGCAGCAAGTCCAATTAATTTCAATATGAAACAGCAGAGCAGAAAATAAAGTCTCATCTGTCAGGGGGAACCCTGTGAGCTGTCATTATTTATGCTGGAAGTCTCTTGTCTCTGTTGTTTTATCTTATTAGCCTTTTCTGGTCGCATCATTACTCACAGCGGCTGAATGCTGTACGATTGAGAAGAGAAAGGACTTTGGGGAAAAACCTGAACAAGCTGCGCTCTCGTTCTGCCTCCCAGCTTCTCCCTGCAGATCAGTCCGACTCTTTCTTCCTAACGGTCAGGTTATTTTTTGATGTCTTTTTGTGTGTGTTACTGTCAGGAAATGTGGTTATTTTTTGCAGCTTTGACACAAGTATCTGTGTGCGTGAGACGTGACACATCATATGGCGTAATAACACCAATAATCACAATCGGTCTTTGTTATCATGTAGCATAAAGGAGCTAAACTCATTTAAACCTAAATCTTTACCAAAATTAAAAGTGCAATTCATGACGTCTGAAAGATAATCTAATGTTATGCATACAATGTGAGGAAACAGCAGTGTTGTGGGCTTGTGTCAAAGGCTCTGATTCGCGTTGCAGAGATATCTACTAACGTTGGCATGCTAACCAGCTAGCCTACCTAATATCACTGAACTCCTGGTAACGATCCCTGCAGTAGTTTTTGAGTTCCAGGCTGTTGTTCGCACACAGACGGGCGTGGAAGCAATACGATCCACTTGGTTACGACAGGAAAGGAAATATTCTTACGTTTATGTTGCTCACGAAACAGAAAAGTCCAACCGAACATCCTCTGAATTCAAGTTTTTCCTCTTTAACTAAACCGAGACGAGCTCGACTGCATTAAGTCTTGGTAAATTGTGCTTCATTCATTCAAATGAGACATAAAGTGAATCTCAATCCAATCAGCCGGAGCTCCTCGTGCTCTCTAGCTAACAGTACATAACTATGGCGGACAGACAACAGAAGGTGTTTACTCTGATGATATGCTGCCCCCTGTCGTTTCATATTTTCCAAATTGCACCAACCAAACACAACAAAAATGGACTACAAATGGACTCAAAGTTTTCTTGTTCTCCCTCCCCTGTCTCTTATTCTCCTGAAATGTTTTATTATTTCCTGAACAAGCAGCACACAGGTTGGATTCTTATTTTTTCAATGAATATGCAGAGCTTCAGAATCATCTTCTGCATGTGCTGATGTGCCGATCTTCTGTTTCCATGATGAACACTTGCTGCTTCATTGTTTTTAGATTTTAGATTAATAAAACCACAGCGCCACAGCCTCCCTGAATCCCTCATGAAATGATTCCATTCTCGTTTTTTATGGTGTATTTATCTTTATGAGGCTATTTATGTGCCACCTTGCGTGGCAGTAAACGGTTTGTTTGATTTTCCTCGGGTCAATAAAAGTTTTAAATACTTCATTGTGATCTTGAACTGATGAACTCACCTTCCTCCTCACGACCAACTGATCTTTACACATTTTGACTCATCTCTGGTTGTTTTTGGACTAAAATTGGTGCTCACAAGGTGTCTGGGACACCTGCCTTAAACACGATGCTCAAAACCACCGGTTACATGTGCAGTGATGAGGGCGGGAAGAGCAAGATACTGTGTGTGTGTGTGTGTGTGTGTGTGTGGTAAAGTTACCTGTTTAGCAGCAGCTGAGCACTGAAATCTGACACCGGTGAATAAAACATCCAGCGCCAACCGGAGCCTCTGTAGGCTGAATACCCAGAATGCTCAGCAGCTTCCTTTACACCTGTGTTAAAATGTGCTCCTTTGTGATGGCGCGTGACCACATACATGTACACCTGGTATTAACATGCGTCTCACGTGTCCACATGGAGATCCCATCACGCTCCACAGCTGAACCAGCATCTCTGGCAGCAGCTTGCAGATCCTCTTCCTGTCTGCAGGCTGCTTAAATTAAAACAATGGCAGAGCTGCTGAGAACTGGCCGTGGTTCTTAATCTGTAAAACTCGGCAGAACTCAGCAGAACTCCGTGAAGATGAGCTTCCAAATGGACTCCGGCCTGCTTTGCAAAGCAGAGAAGCCAGCAGAGGACAGAGCAGCGTTCAAAATGTGGTCACAAGTCTTCTCGGATCACAACCTGTCCTCGAAACGTTCCCAGTCTGTTTACGCCTGGATTTCCACACAATCTCTTTTTAATGCCACACTTCCCCTTTGACTTATAAAAGCCCAGATTTTACTCCGGTAGAAGCAGTTTGAGCTCCTTCTAAGAGGAAGTCACAGAAAAACGTCAGGCTGCTGAGACAAAAACAAACTGAACATGACATCACTGGAGGATTTCTGGAACGCTGGCGGCCCAATGTTTGGTCTTCTCACACGGAGTGTTCTCTTTGTGAGGAGGAAAGAACATCAGTGAATTGGCAGAGCGGGGCGTCCTGCAGGTCCTCAAACTGCCTCCTCGGGCCCGACCACTGTAAGCGTCAGCGCGGCGGTGCCGGACGAGACGTTGAACTCGGTGGCGTGGCTCACTCGAGCTGCAGTGAAGTGGCTGCATGCTGAGCGTCAGATGCTCTCTGACCAGGCCTGTCCAATAAAAAAAAAAAACACAGTAATTTGTTCTTTCGTGGGAAGCAGCGTGAGGTCGCCTCGAATCAGATGTCCTGCTGGGGCCCGAAACGTGCGCCGAGGTTCCAAATCAATGGTTGACGATGTTCATCGGCAGCTGTTGTAGGAGTGGCTGACTTTTTGAAGTGTTTCCTGCGTCCATTATGCTATTTTTGTTGCATTTTCTCTCTAGTTAGTTGCTCTCTTTAGTTGCAGTTGGTGAAGAGTGTGCCACCTGCTGGCCATCTCAATGAACCAACTCCTAATATTTACATATGGGAAACACACAAATGTGCATTTGTTTTTTCAATGTTCAGAAAATCTGGTTAAATTTGCAATACCTTTTAATGGAAACCCATCTAATGATGATAAGATTTTCATGTGATCAACTAATGTATTGATGGACCGCAGCTCCCGAGGATGTACGTTTGTGATTTAATGTTACATAAAAGACAATAGAGACGAAAGGAGAGACGTGTTTTGTTCTTCTGCAACAGATGCAATCCCACCTTCTTCCACAATGAGGCCCGGTCCGTGTTCTGGCTCAGAAGAGGACTGAGCTCAGCAACATAAAACCGGAAAGATTTTTCTGAGTGTTGAACACTGTGTGAATCCAAACTGCACCAAATGAACGAAGGGCAGAAGTCTGGAGTCAATCAGTGTCTGGATGTAGGGTTCTTGGTTTTATAGCTGGATATTCCTGAAAACATCCAGAGGTCATCAAAGTGTCCAGTCTTCTGAGTAGCTACTGAAGTACTTCTACTTTAAATCATGTATCATTTCAGTACAGTGGCAGCATTTGCACTTGAGTCCAAATTGTCAGTATTTCTTGATCAATAGAGAAGTTTGTGTGTTTTTAATGTTCAAATTGGAAAAAGTTTAGACCGATGAGCGTTATTCTGGCATAGATGCAGCTCTTCAGTTTATTTGACCTCCTCTGGTGTGTCTGGACGCGATTAAACGGCTGAAGAGTTTGTCTCCAGCAGGTTTGCTTTGCCTCTCTCTGCCACCGTGTGGAGTGGCGGGCGGTGTTTTGGTGGAAATGGCGTCGCAGGGGGTTCGTCTCTGCGTCCATGCTGCCGGTATAAACTGTCCAGATGACAGGCGAAATGTTTTCCTCTTTCGACATGTTGCCTCTGTGTACAATTTGGACCCACATGAAGGACTGAAATGAGACATCAGAGGACGCCGCCATCACCGTCCACGGGGAACCATCTTCCACGGACCTGGAGGTGGGCATTTTCCCACTGACAAACGATTGCTTCTTGTTTGTGTTCACCCATATGACAGCGTACCCCCACCTGCAAAACACCCATATTTCACAACAACCTGTCAGTGAATGGGAAGCCGGAGAGCGTTCAGTACTTCTCGCAGTGTCCAAAAACACTGATTTAGCCTCATTAGGACATAATGAGGCGTTACGTGAGCTGTGAGAGTCATAAGTCTTCCCTGCTGTGTCCGAGCGCTTGTTCATGGAGGGATGTTGGGTTTCTGCTAATTAATAATTCAGTAATTAAAAAATGGTCTACATCTGCTCTACATGTTAAATTTAATGAGCTAAATAGAGCTTAGCAAAACCTGAGAAATGTCAGACTTACAGTATGTCCCAAGAACAGTGGGAGCCGAGTTTGGGTCAGAAAAAGGACGTTAGTTCTACAGAACAAACGGATCCAGCAAGGGCACGGGCCGAAAATCAGTCCGGAGTTTAGAAACGAATGTGGAAAAACTTGAAGAACACGGGACACGCAGGAAGTGGACAGATCACCAAAGAAGAAAAGGAGCACGAGGACTTAAATACACAAGGAGGAGCTCATTGGACACGTGAGGGTGAGACAGACAATGAGACACAAGTGAAACACATCAAAGTAATTACAAGGGGAAATGTAAATCAAGACCAGATACGAGGAGCATCGGAAGCTTCAAAATAAAACGGGAAACAATAGAGGGAGAGAACATGAGGAACATGAGGAAACAAAATATCAGAGAAGACTAAAACAGGAACGTGACAATAACCATAAACTCAAACCTACAATACAAGAAATCCGATTTTAAAAGACAAGTGCTTAAGAACAAACTTAAAACAGAAGATAATACAACCAATAACCATGATAGGAAACTTCTTTAGCCCCAAGCTTGAAATTAAAGATGGCATCAACGTGAGTAAAAGCTGCACATATTAGTTATTTATTAGTAAGTTTGGTCTTATTTTTGTGCAATTAAATAAATCGTAACAGTATTGGGCAACTTCTGCCTTCGACATGTTGCTTTAGCATGCAAACTATCACATAGTGTGTTGGTTATTGCCTGCTATCAGTTAACAATGAACCACAGAACCAGCTGGTTCAGGCTATGGGTTGGACGCTGTGTTTAGCTACAAAATGACACCAGCTAGACCTCTCTGTGGCACTTCCTCCTGGAGAAATGTCCAAACAATTAGTTTGACCTCGAAGTGGCCACGACTTTCAACCCTGGAAAGCCCAAAAGTTAATCAAATGTAGCCAGTGCAAAATGACAACAGCTGGACCTCTCTGTCAAATCAGTCAAGAAATGGCCAAAAAGATGTGTTTTTTGACTTTGCGGTGACCTTGACCTTGCTGTAGGACGAGCTCACACTTTTGATGACAGTTAAAATGAGTCTGATTTTAATTAGACGTGCAATAATTAAATTATAAAAAAAAAGGTAGAGGTAACTCTGCAGTGAAGAAGATGCTGCAGGGCCACAACTCACGACTGGAACACGGTCAACTCGGATGTGACGTGTTTCCCAGCTGCGACATCCTAATTCTGAGGTAAATCAACCTTAAGGTCAAAAGCAGGTTCGTGCTTCACCGGCTCGTTGTCCTCCTCATCCAATCGCAACCTGTCGCTCTCTTCTCGAACCGATCACACGGAAGCTTCCTGTCTCTCTGCTGTCGTTTCAGCTCAGGCAGCCGTCACGTAATCAATTCAGTGAAGATGGTTTTATAAACATTGTTGATGAGCACTGATCTGTTTCTGTTTTTTGTTTTTTTTACCTCTGAACCTCCATGAAAAGTCTCTGCCAGAGGGTCCGATTTGGTCCGAACGAAGTCCGATGAGGTTTTCCGCTCAATCGTCAGCGTTTGCTCGTGGAATGAGTTTGTTGTGTTTCTGGGTCAAACCTGCCGAGGAAAAGTTCTCTTCTGAGAAGTCTTTATCTTTGTGACTTACATGAAATAAAAAAAAAAAAAAAAAAAAAAAAAAAAAAAAAAAAGTGATAAAACAATAAAGCAGCAGCTTGTCATATAAAACCAACATCATAATGAGGTGACTGGATCAAGGGTCACTGACTGGGACGAGCCAGAATTCATCCAAAAAGAATATGGAGACGCTTGTTGGCTCATTAGCAAGAGAGCTAGTCAGCGAGACACCGAAGAGCCGGAGGGGCTTCATTCGCTGTCAAATGTGTCTTTATTCAACTGTCAGTTTTTAATCTTCATTTCCAGAAAATCGTGTCTGTCAGCTTTAATCTATAATTGATTATAAGTGTTAATTGCTGTGACGGAGAAGAAGCTGCAACAAATCCAAATGTTTTTCATTCTGGTGGTGAATTTATGGGTCAAAATAAGTCTTATAAGATATCTGTGTGTCACATCAGGTCATTTCTCCATTTTAAACAAGTTACCGTGTTTCCTTTTTCCTCCTGAGCGCAAATGAGAATCAATATTTTCGTTACGGTAAGTTCAAATCAGAGCTAATTCGAGTCATAAACTGCTGAGAAACTCGTCTCAGCTTTGTTTAATGTACCAACGCCGGTGCGTGTCTCATTCGTCTGCGCACTGGAGTGAACTGACACTGAGCCGTGATTCGTGTCCGAGAGACATCATCAGCGTTGATGATGGTGGAACAACGTTTATGGCTCACATGATGGCAGAATATTGTTACTCATTTACTGACACGGTTAACAGAGCTGCGATGTCGTAATGATCTGTTGTCAAAACTGCACCAAACACACAGAAAATAAGTGTACGAGAATATACACATAAGATGTATACTAGTAAACAGGAAGTGAATTGGAGAGAGGAGTTGGTGTAAAATAAGACAACAACGAGTACATATATCTTTATGTCTAAGATGTTTGTAAACGGGGGGCATAAAGTCAACAAATTCCAAAACTGTGCTTCCGCATCATCTGTGTGTTGCTGAAACCTGTTTTTTAACAGTTTCTACACTTGGGGGCCGTCAGCCGGCCGGGCCAGAGAGACGTAGAGACGTAGAGACGTCCGCCTCCTGTCCAGCACGATGCAGCGAGATGACGCTTCACTCGTTGACTCGGAGTTACTCCAGATAATCCACGGAGCTGGTTGTGAGCAGGTTCATGGGCTGTTCAGGAGCTGTTTTCTTCCTGCATCACCAGGCAGAAGGAGCGGTTGGTGTTGGACGGTGCAGCGGTGCGGTGGTTCGCACAGTAAGAAGGTCCGGGGTTCCAGTCCCAGGTCGGGGCCTCTCTGTGTGCCTGTTCCGTCCAGGTAGTCTGGCTTCCTCCCACAGTCCAAATGCATGCAGGGGTGGTTAGGTTCAGCGGTCACGGATGGACTGAGTACACACTAACAAACTGGTCGGCAGAGTTTAGATGCCAACGACTTGTCGCTCCAACTGAAACTCGCCGAACATTCCAAACTCTCATGGAAGCGTTGGTGAGCGCAGTACGTGTAGGCTGGTGATCAGTCTGCACTACAGGATAAAGGAGTCTGTTCTCTGCAAACACTTGTGGATTCGAGTCTGCTACTCCCCCGCACGCACGTACAGATTCTTGTGCCGCCGAATCCACCGACAGACGCGGGCGGACTCATAATGACCCTGTCTAAGGTCATGTTCATGCTACGGATGCTCGTTTTTAGTTGCCTTAGTTAGTTATTGTCTTGGCACCCAAGTTTTGGAACAATCCGCCCCTCAATGATAAATCAGCCCAGTTAGTCTCCCGTTTTAAGAAGCTTTAAAAAACACATCTGTCCCTGCTGATATTGATGCGTCGGCCCCGGTAACGTGTTACATGACACCAGAAATGTAATAACGTTACAAAAATCCGGTGCGTAACGCGTTATATTACTTTGTCACTGCCAAAATGAATAAATTACTTCATCACGTTACCTGATACGTGGTTGAGTCGCTTTCAGAGCAACTAAAAGCGCCACAATGAGTCTCTTCTGACAGTAATGATCCAATCTCAGTGACAAACAGAGAACAAACCGGATCTCCGTTCTCCACTCGTGTCAAGAGCTTTTTATTATAAATCACAAATGTCCTGCGGTAAAACCGGGCTGGTAGACGCCTCCTCTGAACAATAAACCGTGAGATAACCAGCAGGTGCGGTCGTGAATCGTCGCTCGGTCTGGATCGGGGACCCCTGCTGTGACCCGTCACTCAGCGCTCAGACTTCAGCGGCTGCGCCAGGCGGGACGCGCCGGAAGGCAGCCGAGCTCCAACCACAACCAAAAGGCCCCATTCATCTATCATTCCTGCAACAACCACGTCACGTTTCCCTGCAGCAACGTTAAAGGTGAAGTTTCTTAGAAACAGGCAGCTTCAAATGAACGTTATCAGCAGACAGCGAGGAAACTGCAGCGTCCGTGTCTGTTTAGGAGAGGAGACATTTGTTAATGGACACTGAGCAATGATGGAAACAGATTTATGTTGCATCTTATTATACAGCCATTACAGCTCATTTCTGGAACATCAAACTCTTTCAGCTAGAAACACAAATTCGCACACAAATTATATTTGTACCAAAGACTGAACTGAAAGGGCGTAAGAATGTGTGAATCCTTCACTCAGGTTTACGCATTAACGCCCCCAAATCCTCCCGTTCCCTCGCTGTGATGTCATGTTAGCAGTGTGCTGATGGCCTCGGGGAGCTTTAAGTCTGACAGAAACAGACGATGGCTTCATTTATCCTCTGAGAACACAGAATGAGACAAACTTACCGAGTCTCTCGCCCACAAAGTCATCCCGTCGCCCGTGAAGCAGCTCCAAATTTCTGCTTTATTTGTGCTTTACTTCACACTCAGATGTGAACTGGAACTCTACTCTAATTTAATTTTGTCTCGACGCCTCGCAGCTGAAATGGCAGAGCTGCAGCTGAATGTGGCTCCGAGGTCGAGTGGAATGAATAAAAATCAGCCGGGGCAGCCAGAAAGACGAATGTGTTTAATGAGACGTCTGAGAGCCTCGGCAGGAAAACAAGCAGACAGAAATAAATCCAACTAGTGACAGGTTAGAGATGCAGGAAGGGGTTAAAACTGCAGGAGTGACCCCACGTTTGTTTGCTGAAGATTTAGGATGAAACCTCTGATCTGTGACCTGCTTCAAATGCAAAAGTTACGACATTTCAGCTCCAGAAGCTCCAGAGACGACTTTCTGACAACCGTTCGTGACCGTTAGGGTCTTCACTCTGCTTCAGTCCATCTTATTCTGCTCCTGTTTGACAACATACGCCTCCATTAGCATGCGCTGCTGGGGCTAAAGGCTAACAACTGCACCTCCCAGGACGGAGACACGACCGTGTGCTGCGTTTACACGCTGATCTGCTGTTGTTGTGGTGTTTTCTTGGTGGCTATATCTGCCAATGAGTGTCAGGACTTTTTTTCAAATCAAATTTTATTTGTATATCCCCAAAACCACAAATCTCCGGGATGTGCAGTAGATCGAACATAGACAGAACACAGCGACATGGAAAAATCATTAATTATCATTAATAACAGAGAACCAACCAGCTGTTGACAACTTTTATTGTTGTATTCATCCATGTGAAACAGTGAGAGGTAGCACTTATTTCTGGTTGTTTAGTTCTGATGGGGGTTGTCTCGTACCTCATTGGTCTCAACTTTTTATGTTTTTATGATGTTTTTATATCTTTCATAGATTCTATTTCTATTATTTTTCGTTGTCTCGTACCTCATTGGTCTCAACTTTTTATGTTTTTATATCTTTCATAGATTCTATTTCTATTATTTTTGTTTTGTTATATATTCACAGAATTATTTCTATATGGCTTTGCTTTCACTGACACGTGGTCCAGCCGAATGTGGCGCCACCTGCTGCAGGCAGGAACAATAGATTTACCAGTTTGCCAGGTAAAGGTTTGAACAATCCAGTTAATCGTATTAAGGTTCTTTTAAGGTTCTGTGAATCTAATCCTCCCTTTTGGGATGACGAAGCCTTTTTCTGACGGATCTTTTCAGTGTTTCGGTGTCCAGATTTGTCGCTTCATTACTTCATTTTGAGAGCCGATTTGAATTGTTGGTTGGATCCTCTTTTAGACGCCTTTTCCTCCACCCAGAGTCTAAATCAGCTAAAGCTATTCAATCTTTCATGGAGGAACTTGATGCTGTTGACCCCTGACAGTCATCGTACATTTACACGTATTGGTTGTTCTTTGTTCTTTGGTCCACAGCAGGATGTTTTCATCTATTCCATGTTGTAAATAAGATCAACATAATCTAATCGTTTTGTCAGATCTTCCCTTCATGTCTCTGTCTCTGTAAACATTCATTTCTCAGAGGCTCATGAAATATGTATACATGCCCCCTCAAAAAAAAGTCTGCGGTCCGTCTGAGTGTTTCTGGTGGGGCCTCAGTCATTACTGTAGAAAAACACAACTTGATCCACAGATGGAGAAGCTGCATCGTGTTCATCACCGGCCGTGTCCACTGGGAGTCAGCTGGGAGTCAGCCGGTTGGGCGTCTAGCTGAGTGAACAGGAAGCCTTCAGCTTCATGCTGACTCTGACTTTAGGCAGTCGTGGGCGTGTCGAAAGTCCATTAAAAGCCCCTGGACAGACTCTCGAGGCCTCGAGTGCTTGGCGTGGCGCTGACATTAGTCTCTGACACGAAGCAGCCCTGCTGCGCCACAGGAGACAAAATCAGGGGAGAAAAAAAAATAGAAAATAGAAAACTAGAGAAGCTGCATTTCCTGAAAAGACCAAGTGTGGCTGCTGATTGCTGGAAACTAAAACTGCTGAAAGCTTTTGCTGAATTGCAGAAATGTGAACTAAAGAGCCAGAAAAGTCGTGAGACACCGTGAGGGCAGCAAGTCAGCTGAACTGCAATAAACTAGAGATAAAATATGAAATCCAATATTTCAGAAAGGTGAAAAGTAAAAGTTGATACTGTCAAATTGAAGATGGAAATAACTGACTGAAAAATGAAAGAGAGAGAAACAAGAGGAGAGGAGCTGAGGACAGAGACAGAAGTGCGCCGTAAACAATTTGTTCCTGTTTGTTTCTGTAGGTTTTCAGCTCATATTTTGGGTCACGATTACCTGAATGTAGCTAAGAAACATTTAGGTAAAGTCTCCTTAAAATTCCCCCGTAAATTACATAACCAGTCACTCATAAAAAAATAACATGAACGCCAAGTTTTCAGAAGGGGCTTTTTTTAATCTACGTAATAAGAATTTATAAAAATGATTCAATATGGCTAATTAGCTATTGCTTAATAAAGGAGGGTTTTTACTGCAAAAACTACTTTCTGACACAGGAGACAATATTGATTATTTTTAAGGATTTTTATTCAACCGAACGTTCTAAAAATTAACAATATGTGCACAAACCGCACATTCAACAAACACAAAACTCTGTCAAAACTTGACATCCCACTAAATCCTCCACGTCAGCGACAGAGAGGGAGAAATTATTAGTAGTGCAAAGAGTTTCCACACTAATAGAGCGTGAAAAAGGCTGAAGTTTAGAAGTATAAAAGTTAAATATTCGCGTTACGTCCTTAAGGAGACGAGCGTTTTGTTAGATCAATGGTTTCAAAAGGAGAAAAATGATGGAGGGGAAGCGCGTCACAAAAACAGCTGGATTGTTGTTGTTGTTACGAATTAACGAAGAAGAAGAAGAAGAATGTGGATGCTGTTTTTGTTATTCGTCTTGTAATAAACATGACTGTGAAAAGAAATGGACAAAATCGCAACAACAAGATAACCCATAAAGAAGAAGAATAATCCGACCTAATAATTAAATGCTTAAAAAATAAAATACCATCCAAATCAACACATAAAATAATAACACAGATTATTGTCAGACGTACATCCGACGGCAGAATCGGACCTCTTTCTCTTACTGTTATTAAATGAAAACATTGTTTTGTTTTTCCATTATTTTATTCTAATGTCTTCGACTGATTGATATGTTTACATTGTTTGATTTGATCAAACAATGTAAACACATGTTGGGACACGAGGTTGCTCCTGCTCTCTCTGTCCGTCAACCTTTAAGACATTATTTCTTACATAATACACAATATGTGTTCATGTTCACTTTTAAATGTCCATCAACTGAGGATTTGTGCACTCCAGATACACACAGGGACTTATTATCCCGATTGTAGTGTCTACATCCTTTCTGGTTCTGTAATGCTGCGATAAATAAATAATAAATAAATGATGTCTGACTCTGAAACGGTGTTGTTTGCACTATAGTACAGTTGGTGCGTGTCATGACCCGGCGGTCAGGCCGAGGCAGATTCAAGAGAGGACACGTGGGACTGAGCCGAATCCAACAACCTTTATGAACAAAGATCAACATGAGGTTTGTAAATACGACGTGAGTCAGTCAGTCAGATCAGTGGTGGAATCGTGGTGTAAACATGCAAACGTGCAACAAAAGAAGAGAAAGTCAAAATGGTGCATCAATGAAAATATTGATTTCCGCTCGTTCTTTTGAAGAAAAACAAAGAAATTTGGAGTCACACACGGTAAAACGCACACCTGTTCATTTTTATGGCATCTGTAAAAGTAACTGCAGGAGGTTATTATGTTTCCCTCTAATACACAGAAAACGCCGTCCATTCTGCATTTTAGAGTCAAGCAACCATTCCAAATTAAAATTGGGCAAAAATCTGCATCTCTGAGATCATAGCAGGACATTCACACGTTTGTGGAGCTGATTAACAGGTAATAATGCAGATTTGGTCTTTGCCTGGGACAGTGCAGGTTTGGGTGGATGTTGCTTTGTGTCTGAAGCCACATTTAAAAGCTCCTCTTTTTATTCTTGCAGGCTGCACCATTTCCCTGACGATGTCACAGATTGTACCGTCATCCTTCCGAGTGTTTGTATTTTACTTACAGTTGTGTCATTTCTGTAAAGATCTGTGAGCTTCCGTTTCCATTTTGGCTTTTTCTTTTGTTCATCACTATTTAGGTGACATCACTGCAGCACCGACAGCCCAGTTTGTCCTAAATAAAGATGTATATGTCTTCACTGAGTGTCACAGGTTTGATGTTTAACGAGGTTTATTACACAGTAAATCCAGTTGCCCTTGGCGACAGACATGATGAAACCCAGTAGTCTGTTCTTCAAGAAACACGGTTCATAAACCAGCTTTTCTGCCAGTTTGCTGAAACCAGCTGGCACACGACAATAATCTGCCTTCTCGGACAGAAAGTGTGTCCTCCTCTCTGTACTCATGCGGCTGTTTGCAGTGAATGTCGTTGCTGTGTCAGATTTCCCAGCAGGCAGCTGTGGAGCCATGTTGGCTCAACCAGTTGCATCACAGCAGAGGAGGATGATGGGAATAATCTGACTGCTGGCCCGTCGCCTCCGCGTGTGTCAGGGGAGTCATTCTGTTGTTCTCTTGCTTACTTCACATGTTCTTCATCTTTAAATGTTTTTCACTTCAGTGCAACCAGCTGACCTCGTCAGACTCTAATCACAGGTCACAAAGTTGTGTTGTTATACAGTTGTTTACAGTAGTAAACAATGTTACAGTGTTGTTCAGTGTTCCCTCTGCATCCGCCCTTTGGACGGATGTGAAAGCTCATTCAACTTTGGTCCAGGTGAACCCTGGTGCGGTTCGTTTGAGGCGTGAAACCAAAGCGGACCAACTTGTAGACCAAAGACAGGAAGTGGGCCAAAACACAATGCATCATGGGAAAAAGGAGGCCCAACAAACAGCACACAGAGAGAAACAACACGGATTTGTCTCATCGTGGTGTAACCAGGACAACACGTCGTAGTCTCTGTGTGACGTACGGTTCTTGATAGTGATGTCATTGAGTCCTCGGTAGTCAATGCAGGGTCTAAGTGACTTGTCCTTTTTTGTCACAAAAAAAAAACCCAGCCCCGAGAGGAGAGGAGGAGGGCCTAATGAGCCCAGCTGCTAAGGACTCGCTGATGTACTTCTCCATGGCCTCCCTCTCGGGCCGTGAAAGGTTGTAAAGTCGGCTGGCGGGCAATGAGGCGCCGGGAATTAAGTCAATCGCGCAGTCATAAGGTCGGTGAGGGGGAAGTGAGAGGGCTCTATCCTTGCTGAATACCTCACCCAAATGGTGATATTCGTGTGGAACTGAGGAGATATCAGGAGGTGAAAACAAGGGTGAAGAAGGGTGTGACACAGGAGCAGCTGAACGAAGACAATGCGCGTGACAGAAGGTGCTCCAATTAACTATAGACGAGGACACCCAGTCAATGTGAGGATTGTGAATCTTTAGCCAAGGTAACCCCAAAACCACGGGAGATGAAGGCGAGGAAATGACTAGAAACCTAAGGTGCTCATGGTGATTGCCTGAAATAGTGAGAGAAAGGGTGACAGTCTGATGGGTAACAGTCTCGATTAGTCTGCCGTCAATAGCACTAACTGGTCGGGGAGTGTCCATCTTCATTATGGGGAGATTAGCAGACCTGGCAAAGGCATTGTCAATAAAATTGTCATCTGCCCCTGAGTCAACCAAGACCTGGAGGTTAACGGTGCAACTACTACTAGAGACGGTGGCTGGCAGAGAGATGCGTGGAGGGGCCCTAGGAGAGGATTCAGTTTCACTCACCATGATACTGGTAGGAGAAGTCAGGCGAGGCCCCCTAGGTCGAAGTGGGCACTGGGAGATGAAGTGACCAGACTGTGCGCAGTAGATGCAGAGGCGCTGGGAAACTCTTCTGCCGCGTTCCTCCGGTGACAACCGGGTCCTGTCAAGTTGCATAGGTTCCTCCTGGGGGGCTGCGGAGGCGTTGAGCGGGGTTGCTGGTGAGCAGGCGACAGGTGGGGGAGGCGAGCGAGCCACTCCACGCTCCCTTCGTCTCTCCCGGAGACGGTCATCAATCCTAATAGCCAGATTGATTAAGGATTCTAAAGAGTC
>KV751377.1:3444056-3465244 GCA_001698575.1 Mola mola | reverse complement strand
CTGTGACGTACAGAGTCTGGACCCACAAGCGGACACAGGAAACTCAGGGGTCAAAGTGCAAAATAAAGATTTATTAACAGAAACAAGAATCAAAACCGAACTGAGTAGCAACGAACACCAGGGATGGACACGGCTGTGGTGGGTGAGGTCTCCAGTCCCGGCAGGGCTGGGACAACAAAACAATGGTTAACAAAAGGCGCAGGAAACTCCAGGAAGACGAGAAGACAAAGTACCAACAAAAGATCACTAGGAAGGCTGAGCAAAGTATTGAACAGAAAATGTCTAGGAACACTAGGAACCACAGGATCAAAGTAGCAACAAAAAAGTCACGAGAGCAGAACTGGGAGACTCGGACGAGAAAAACATGGGAACAGAGAGATCAAAAGGTATCAGGATGTAGGTAGCTGTCTAGGTTTACCTTGCTGGGGACAAGGCGTTCTGGCGAGGAGCAGATCAGGATCTGTGTCTTAAATACCACTGATGAGGACTCATCAGCTGCAGGTAATCAGCTCTGCACACCTGAGCCACCTTAAGTCTTGAAATGAAGTAACAAAACCAAAACACAACTACCAAACTAAAAGCAGAGGGCAGAACCATGACACTCTGGCTCTCGTCTGGGCTCGCCCTCTGCTCCGGTACCGTCTCATTGGACCGCTCGCTGCCTCGCCTGCTGCTCCTACTGGACATTTATTTCATAGAGACAGCAGAGTAGAAACAGAAACCCCAAGACTGCATAACTGTGGTGTTGCTCCGTAGTTTACGTGTCTGCCCAGGTGGACGCAGGAGGGACGTATTATCCCCTCCCTGTTCTGTCCAATAGACCAGCAGCCGTTTCAACCCAAAACATTGTTCAGACGGTTTTGGTCCGAGCCGAACAAAAATACAATAATGTTTCAATTTCAATTTCAGGCGGCACAGTGGTGCAGTGGTTAGCGCTGTCGCCTCACAGCAAGAAGGTCTTGGGTTCGATTCCGGGTCATTCTGGCGTTTCTGTGTGTGGAGTTTGCATGTTCTCCCTGTGTCTGCGTGGGTTTTCTCCGGGTTCTCCGGCTTCCTCCCACAGTCCAAAAACATGCAAAACTGGGGGTTAGTAGGTTAGTTGGTCACTCTAAATTGTCTGTAGGTGTGAATGTGAGTGTGGATGATTGTTTGTCTCTATATGTCAGCCCTGCGATGAACTGGCGACTCGTCCAGGGTGTACCCCGCCTTCGCCCCAAGATGCTGAGATAGGCTCCAGCCCCCCCGCGACCCTTAATGGGATAAGCGGTAGAAAATGGATGGATGGATGGTTTCAATTTCACTCCACAGTCGAACTGAGTCGTCCGGACTTTTAGGTGTGAAAACAAATCTTATATGTTAAGAAAATTGGAAATAAAGTTATATGACTGCACAAATTGACAATCCGATGATAAAATAATCAGTAAATATATTCCTGATTATTATTATTAACAGCCACATTAAATTTAAACGGTTTCGTGTGTGATTTGAGTGCTGTTGCGTTCTCGGGCGTGTGTGACTCACATTATGCAGTGATCCTATCAAAGGAAACTAGATGCCACTTCAATCACGGAGCTCAAGGTGGCAAAATAATACGCTGGAGAAAGTCAACAGCAATGTCTTACTCAAGATAATCCACAGAGAGCGAGTACCTTCCCGGAGTAACTATTTTCTTTCCACCCAATCACAATGTTTCGCCACACAGAAGGTGACCGCAGACACGAGGGTCAAGACTGGCACGATTAGCTAATCTCTAGCTATTCTTTATCCCTCAGCAGATGCAAGTTTAGTGACAAGGGCCATTATCAGAGACCATATTTCCCCCATACTGGCTTCTCTGCACTGTCTTGCTGTTAGATCCAGAATAGAATTTAAAATCCTTGTCCTCACAAAGCTATAAATCTTATCATCATATCTTAAAGAGCTCATAGTACGACCCAGCTTGAACCTTACGCTCCCGGGATGCAGGGTTACTGCTGGTCCCCAGAGTCTCCAACAGTAGAATGGGAGGCAGAGCCTTCGGCTATCAAGCTGCTCTCCTGTGGAACCATCTTCCAGTCTCGGTAACGGAGGAAGACACACTCTCTGATTTTAAGAGTAGGCTTAAAACTTTCCTTTCTAATAGTTTATAATTACAGCCGGCCTATCTAGTCTTCAGTTAACAGGCGATCTTGTGACTTGGATCCTAGTCTGGATGGCCCTGCACAAATCTGGATCCATGGACGATAGTTACTCAAGAATAAAAGACTTCTGTTGCTTCTGGATCAACAGACTTCACGTACCTCTGGACTGAGAGATTCCATGTACTCCTGTTTTCCCGGATTTCATATATTTGAACATTTATAAGCGACATTGCTAATATTTCTCATTGTCATCTTGGTTTGTCCTGTTCATGTGACATCTATCGCACATCTGTCTGTCCTTTATAAGCAGGATCCCTCCTCTGAGGTGTCTTATTTTCCCCTGTTCAGGGTTTTTTAGGTTTGTCCTCACCCAGTTCAAGGTTCTAAAGGCAGAACTTGTCACATAGTTTGTACAAGTTGTTATGTGTGATTTTTGACTATACAAACAGAATTACATTTTTGATGTATTTACTTTATTTTTGATGCTCAAAAATAAAGTAAATCAGAATCTGTGTAAATCACAGACACTGCTGTTAAGTTTTTCAAATGTAATTGGATGTTGCTTTTCAGCACCACAAGTGAAGTCTCCAAAAATGGACAAACAACAGGTGAGAGGAAAATTGTTTTCTTGTTTGTGGGTGTACTTGACCTTTAAAACTGTCTCAAAAATGAGTCAAATGAATGAAAAGAAATAAAAAATGCTCTGTTATCAGCACAGAGAGGCAGAAAGAGAGAGCATAGAGCAAGTGTTTGCTGCTTTTCACCAAACCTCCTAAACACAATGTGATTTTCTAGCTGCACAAAGATGTTTGTGTGACTGTTTGGTGAACAAGATACACAGTGAGGTGAAGGTTGAAACAGTGGCCATAAAGGAAAGAAAAATGTGAGCTTTGTCTGCCAGAGAGCAGACACACACACACAATTTTACAGGAGATGGAATGGTTCACTTTCAGTCAGGGGAAAACAACAACAACGTCCATTTAGTTACGTTTTCATCGAATGTTTGTTTATTCGCTGAGGACACGTGCGCGCCAGTCCATCTTTTACTCTTTTATTTGGATAAATTTGTCATTTAAATCGTAAAAACTCATCCAGCTGTTCTGGAATGTCTCCCGCGGCAGCAGGTGGTGGTGGTGGTTGTTTGTTCTCCTGATGTTCCGTCTTTAAACCGCACGGCTGTCCCCGCTCGGGCGCGCGCCTCCTCGGGCACCAGCAGGACATAAAGTGCGCTGCGCGCTCCCGAGGCCCCACAGTCATCCAGAGAGCAGCTCCGGTGAGGACGGCACGGTGGACATGAGCTGCGGGGTCTCTGCGCACCTGAGCGCGCCGAGAGTTTCTCCTCCCCGGGAGCGCGCGACGTGATGCGCCCTGCGGGGCTCGAGAGGATGACAGAGCCGTGGAGCTACAACACCTCGTCCCCCCTGAACCGGTCGGACGCGGGCCAGGAGCGCTTCAGCAGCCTGGATGACATCGACGTGCCGGCGGACGGCTCGCCGACGCTGCGCATCCTCATCTCCATCGTGTACTCGGTGGTGTGCGCCGCCGGGCTGCTCGGGAACCTGCTGGTGTTCTTCCTGATGAAGGCGCGCCGCGGCAGGAAAAAGCGCTCCAGCATCAACCTGTTCGTCCTCAACCTGGCCGTGACGGACTTCCAGTTCGTGCTGACGCTGCCCTTCTGGGCCGTGGACACGGCTCTGGACTTCAGCTGGCCGTTTGGGAACGCCATGTGTAAGATCATCCTGTCGGTGACGGTGATGAACATGTACGCCAGCGTGTTTTTTCTCACGGCCATGAGCGTCACCCGCTACTGGTCAGTGGCCTCGGCGCTGAAGGACCGGACCCGGAGGAGGGTGTGCCCGGTGCGCTGGGTCATCGCCGGGCTCTGGGTGTCCGCCACCATGGCCACTTTGCCCACGACCATTTTCTCCACGGTGAAGAACGTGGCGGGCGAGCGGCTGTGCCTGCTGGGCTTCCCGGACGGCCAGTCGTGGCTGGCGCTGTACCACCTGCAGAAGATCCTGGTGGCCTTCGTGTTCCCCATGCTGATCGTCACCGTGTGCTACCTGATGCTGCTGCGCTTCGTGCGGCTGCGCAGCATGAACAACAACCAGGTGCAGCGGAGGTCCAGGGTGACGCGCTCGGTCACCATCGTCGTGCTCTCCTTCTTCATCTGCTGGATGCCCAACCACGCCATCACCTTCTGGGGCGTCCTGGTCAAATTCAGCGTGGTCAACTGGGATAAGACGTACTACATGGTGCACACGTACGTGCACCCGGTGACCGTGTGCCTGGCGCACACCAACAGCTGCCTGAACCCGGTGCTGTACTGCCTCATGCGCCGGGAGTTCAGGAAGAAGCTGAAGGATCTGTTCTGGAGGATTTCCTCGCCCGCCGGGACCAACGCCTGCTCCCTGCGGCCCTTCACCGGGCCGGTGGGAGCGGAGGCCAACGACTCGCAGATCGTCATCCCGCTGAACACCGTGGAGACCGAGAACTGCAGACTGTCCGTTCTGACGGACCAGTGCGACACGGACAGACAGTTAGTTTGAACGCTCCCGGCAGGAACTGGTTGCCGTTGACCTCAGACTCGATCTTTCTGTGACGTGTCTCAACCGCAAAGTTGCTGCTGGAGTTTCGACGCAGAGCAACAGCGACGGAGCGGACAAATCATCACAAACACACGTGGCGTGTTTGATGTGTTGCGTTTCTGCATCGATGGATTTGATCATGTTTGTGAAGGTGCGACACGTTAAATTCGTGCGTAAAAGCACCCAGCAGCCTCCGTCCTGCTGCTCGCGGGGTTGGAAGTGACTCCGGGGTGATGCTGGTGATGCTGTTTATGTTTCTCCGAGGTGGAAAATGAACTCTGGCCGTTTTTCCTGCTCAGCGCGTCGCGCTCCGAAGTGCTCCAGTCCGGTCACATGCTGCTGTATTATTCATGTGGAGTATTATTGCCGTTTGTTGTGGCTGACGTGTAAAATGTGCAACTCTTGAGTAAGTGGATGTAAATTAACCGCCAATACGACCTTAACAAAACAAGGTCGGGTAATTAAACAATGAATTCGAGCTTTCGTGCATGTTCGCGCTTCTGTTCTGATCTGAAAGCAACAGGCTTCTCTCTCTGTTTGGGTCAGATTTACTGCCAGGAATGGAGGAGTGGAAGACTTGGAAGTGTTGAAGGAAATGAAGTGTTTACATGAGTCTGTTAGTCCGAACAGGTTGAAGTTTTATCTATGAAGACGAAGATAAATGTTTGTCCGAGTCTCTGTTTGGACGCGTAAAAGTGATCCTTTAAACAAAGCCGTTAAGGTTGATATGCTTGTTTACGTCCGTCCAGATCCATTCTGATTGGCTGTCTAAATGTTCGCTTAAAAAAACCTCAATATAAGCAAATCCTGAGAACTAATTTAAATTGATCTTACTTTTAAACATGGCTTGACGAGGTTTAGAGAAGAGTCGGAAAGTGTTTTAATTTCCTGAAATTTGCTTTCAGATTGTCTCTGACACCCAAAGATGACCATTTTTCTGTAAGATCAAATGTTTTCTGCTGTAAAACAGAGTTCTGTGTTGTGCTGCTTCTCATGAAAACACGCGTGTTTCCATGTGAACGGTGGGAAAATGCTGCCATATTTTCAGCTACGGCTCCTGTCTTATGAAAAAATAACTATTGCCAACCAAATAACACACATTTATCATGTGACTTCTGTTATTTTTTTGTTTAACTTTCTACCTGTGTGACTTTCTTCTGTAACCGCTCTGTGCGTGACGATCAGGCCACGCCCCCTATTGCATGTAGCAGAAATCGTCCAATCAGCAGCAGGCTGCTGTCAGCCAATCAGAGTTCAGAGGGGGCGGGCCAAATGCTCATTTTGTGTAACGTGTTTCATGTCATGAGCTTTATTATATCTATTAAAGAGTAAAATATTCAGTGTTCTCACGCACATTTGTGTTTTTTCTTCATATTTGCCGTTTGTCATTATTTTCATTTGCATCATTTAAACGGCACAAATTCAATGTAAAGTTAGCCGGCTCATCGTTTGGCTTTCTAACCGACAGAAATGTACAAATTAACCATAAATGTCCTCTGATGTCAGGCTTCATAGTAGAAATGCTCGAATAATCAGCTGCGGCGAGTCTTTTTTCTTCAGGAAATGAAGACAAAAGGACCCACTAATGAGCTGATTTCCAGTTCACCTCTGATGCTAAAATGGAACCACAATCTGTGAAAAGCACCGGTGGAGCCTGTGTAGAGTTTATCTAGGAAGCGTATCATCAAACGTAGAGCTGCAGAGGGCTTCGTGTGAAAAGACACACGCCGGACAGGGCGGCCGGTAAACACTGAGGTGGACTTTGCTCAGGAGGAGAACGAATCTATGTCCCAGGAACAGGGACAGCGGGGGGCCTGCTGGCACCAGGCCGACGTGTTCACGCTCAGCAGACCCTCAACAGGAGCCGTGACAGGTGGCCTTTACAGCTCATTGACCTCTGATTGCATATTTCTGCGTTTCCTGCCAGGAAGCACTTTAACGTCACACGCGGGGCGTCATTAGACACTTTCAGATTTTATTCGACAATTTTGTCAAACTTAAAGTGAGTCCCGCTAGCGACCCCTTGAGTGTGTAATGGTCATTACACCTCAATAAGCGCGCGGCATTGTGGTAAATCATGATCTGAAAAGACTGCAGATCGAGCCAATGATTAAAAAGGTTGTTAGTGACACACGCACGTACGCACACACACACACACACACACACACACACACACACACGCACGCCGAAAAAGAGACATATGCTGTAACTGTCATGCAACCTTTGGTTTATTTACAAGCCTCCTCCACATTTGGTTCATCCATAAGCTGTTATGAAAAATCACTGGTAAAAAACATCCAGGTAGTGAGTTGTCTTCTTTGGACAAAAAATAGACTGTATTTTTACTTGAAATGAATATCAGAAGTCAATGAAAAGAAGGAGGCGGCACAGTGGTGCAGTGGTTAGCACTGTCGCCTCACAGCAAGAAGGTCCTGGGTTCGATTCCGGGTCAGGACGTTTCTGTGTGGAGTTTGCATGTTCTCCCTGTGTCTGCGTGGGTTCTCTCCGGGTTCTCCGGCTTCCTCCCACAGTCCAAAAACATGCAAAACTGGGGGTTAGTAGGTTAATTGGTCACTCTAAATTGTCCGTAGGTGTGAATGTGAGTGTGGATGGTTGTTTGTCTCTATATGTCAGCCCTGCGATGAACTGGCGACTTGTCCAGGGTGACCCCACCTTCGCCCGAAGATGCTGAGATAGGCTCCAGCCCCCCTCCACCACCCCTAACGGGATAAGTGGTAGAAAATGGATGGAAATGAAAAGAAAGTTGACCGTTGGTTAGGAAAACCTCTACTTTGACTCTCACTTTGATTCATTATTAAATATTAGCGTGCTTCTTTAAGCTGGTAAACATGGTAAACATTAGCATCGGTAATGTGAGCATGTTAGGATGACGCCGTTGATGTTTAGCTCAAACTACAGCTGAACTGTTAGCATATGTCAAACAGGCGTGGCTGGAGCTCACATGTGCCCCCCTCCTGCCTGAGAATCTGTGTGAACCAGCTGGTGGCCATCTTTAACCGATGTCTGGAGCTGCGTGCCATCCAGCTTCATGGGCTGACACAGACAAAGACCGCTGCCGCATTCTCACTTCCTTCCACTGTGCAAAATGAAGCTAGAATATTCCAGCTCTGAAGGCATCCATCTTGAGCTGCTGACGTCATTTAGAGGCTGTATGAGCAACACTGCAGCCAGCCGGCAGGGAGCGATCCGGCTTAACTTTCGGACGTCTTTATTTAAAGCTCAGGCTGTTTGTCCGCCTTCTTTGCACACGATAGTCTTTACTTGATGAGCTGTTTTTCTACGAAAAGACCGACTTTTAAAAAGTGACGTTTATTTCTAAAATCTTCAGTAACTGTAAATGTTTGAGCAGCAGGATGAATGATTTATCTCTCTATTAAAGCCCCTTTCCTTCATACATTATTATTAAGGTTGTTGTCTTTGTTGTTGTCTGTGTTTTTCCTTCGTATCAAATTAAACCAGCTGTTGGGACACAGCGACACGTTGAATGTTTTACTCCGCCAGCTGTACACTCGTCGGACTCAGAAAAAAACCTAGCCTGTAGGTCCAGAAAAATCAATTCTGGGTGTGAAAGCTTGCATTCACGGCAGGTTAAAAAAAAACCAAAATTAAACGTAAATTACTCGCCCAAAAAAATGCGTCTGACATACCAACTTCCTTTAGTCCCGTTTGTCCTCACTTTTGATGGGGTCGGAGTCTTTGTGTCAGGTCATTTGATGTGTCGAGTTCATCGTCTAACGGGGGTTGCACAGAGCACTCTAAACAAACCAGCTAATAAACGTTTCATATTATATTTAATACATTTTCATCTTATATTTTCATTCGGCAAAGCAGCAGAAAACATAATTTTGGACGATTGGCTGATCAGAGGCAGAAACGTTGGTTTCATCCAGAATTATTCTGTCAAAAACACACAGCTGCTTCACTGTAGGTATCTGCTCCATGTCACCAAACACCTGCGGAACATTCTGAGCTTTTTAGTGGTGAAGAAGTGATTTAGTTCCAGCTGTCACATCGTACAGCCTCGTCGAGCCTCGAGTCGCTTCCGTGTGAGAAGTTTATGCAGACTGAGGATAAATGCAGCGTGCGGTCTGAATGCCTGGATGAACTACGGCTGATGTGCACCATAATCGGCCTTAATGAGGACGAAGGCAGCGTCCTGTTGACGCCCGCAGGGGCCTGTTAGTGATCAAAGTCGCTCAGATGGCTTGTGGAAGTAATCACGGTGAATAAAAATAAAGCAGCAATGAGCTCCAAGAGAGGAGAGACGCTAGAAAAAGGAGTTGGATCATCTGAAACATGGCTCACAAACAGGTTCAAACCAGCTCCAGAGGCAGAAGGCACACACCTGATGGAGGAAGATTTCCACGCTGTCCTCCAGGGTTTAAATAAAACCTCAAGAGGTGCCACCGTGAATTACCAGAGGAGGCTTCAGCGTTTTGTATCTTCACTAGAGCCAAGTGAAAACCAGGCCGGTGGCTTTTTCCAGCCGTGGAGTTCTACTAACAGGAAGTGACAGGATGCTTTACAGTGAACTAATCTCCCGCTCCGCGAGAGAGAAAACGCGCCGCCGTGCAGAAAGAAAAGATGTTTGCAACTTGGCACCTGAGAGACACCAACAGGCCCGAAGAAGCCTGATACGAAACAAACATTACGGCTCCGCCCCCTTCGGTTGAGATTTGAGTCCTTTGCGGGTTTTAAACAATCAGAAAGAAAAAAAAAACAACAAGCTTTCTAATCAAAGACATTAATTTTCTCTATTGAAATGACAACTTCTAATTTCTAAAAGTGTGTTCACGCCAAAAGTTCAATAAACTTATGTACACAGGATAGAAATGAATAGAAAGAAGCCAATAGATTCCCTGTTTCTGTTTAGTCTCACTTTAAGGGTTCATGCAGACAGCAGCTGTTACCATACAGTGAACATGCAGTACTGACTCAACCGCACTCGTTAAAAAGTGAATGTTTTAACGTAAAAATGTTAATAATGTTAACGTCTGGGCTGCCCCAAAATTTCTCTGAATGTGAAAAGACAAGTTGAGATTCCTTGGAATCATTCAAAAAACATTTTTTTAAAAATAGAGCAGGTAATAACTATAAAGTATGATAGTAAATCATTACATTCTGCCTGCCCGGCCTTAATGTGAACTATGGGGGAGTAACTTCACAGATTTTCATAAAAGAATGCTGATAAACGCTGGTTGTGGGGCCTCCTGTGAATTTCCACGTATGGACCCAACGAACCGTAGAATGGTCACTGCAGAAACCTGTGACTGTCACAGTTCATTAGTTTATTTCAATGTGTCCCTTTTAAAGGACTAATTGACGTGTTGGATAAATCGAACTCGAGCTCAAGTGACAGATAAGCCTCTCCAGACCAAAGAAAAAGGCCCTTCAGCCTCGTGATGCTAAGTTAAGAAGCTAATTTCAGACACGCTAATATTTGCAGTTTATACACTAACAAATTGATGCATAAAACCTCTGAAATTGAGACACGTTTTGCTCGGATTGTTTAATTTTGGTAGAATCACAGAGGTTTCTCGTATCGGCTGCTGTCATGGAGCTGATTCCTCAGTGAAAACAGGAAGTAGCCTGACTGAAGACAGAGATGCTGAGTGACAGATTGTGCTGAGTTACAGGGTCTCGCAGAGCAGAAACAGGAAGTTACATCTCGTCACGTACAGATGTGATCAAACACACAGAACTCAGAGTGACTTCGCAGAACAGTGTCGAGGTATCATGTAGCGGCGGCGGCGGCGGCGGCGATGATGATGATGATGATGATGCGTGATGTCAACGCCTTGCTGAGAAGCGCGTCACCGCTTTAGCAAACTGCTCGCAGGGGACCCGACCGTCATCACCAACACCCGCCTCCTGCAGCAGCCCGTCCACTGAACACAGGAGAGAGACAGGTGTTAAATATATCATTTATTTGATTAGTTTAAAGATGACATCCTGCATCAGGACAAGTTTTTACAACAATTTTACTCATCAAAAATGATTACAACCAAAAACCCAGTTCAACCCCTTCTAACACCACAAAATATGTATAATTTACTTTCCTTCTACTTTATATAATTCCATACGTGTTACATACCCGAAGAGTTTCATTGGTATTCTAACCTTGATATGATTTGTGAGTAGGCTACTTTTTCTACCTTCACATTTTGACTCTTATTGTGTTTGTGTAAAGTAAACGTGAAATGAATGAGTCTGCAGCTTGTCTGAAAACGTGTTTGTCGTCGCTGTCATTTTGTTGATTCGTACTCCCACAGCGTGGGCGAACCGCTGAGATGGCGAACATCTCGTTCCCCCCTTGTGGCTGGTTGCAGTCCGAGCCGGAGCGTCTCTAGATATATTTCCTACATATATAAACACGCCCCCAGCTGGTCTCCTGGCACCAAGTCTAACTGTGAACAAACACCTACAACAAACATGAGGCTGTGAAAGCACAGCAGCGTGTCTAAACCGCCAAACTGATCTGAATGCAAAGGCCCGCGGTGTTCACTTTTGAAAGAGACGCTTTATGTGCTCGCTCACCTGTATGCAGTCATGTGTTCGCTGCGAAGTTATACGCTTGAGTTTGCGTTTTCTGATTGATGACCTGTCAAATCTCTGCACATTGAACACTTACATGCATCGACTGCGTTATCTGTGTGCTGGGCGTGACGAGACAAGACTATACACGACGTTTTAATATTACTTTTAATAAAATGTTAATGACAAAATATATGACTGGAGAAAGTTGCCTTTTATTTGGCTGAGCGGTAAAACGGCCTCGTCGATGTCTCGACTGCACCTGACTGCACAAACTGAGGTGCGAGGGCATCTGTCAGAGTTGTCAGTTGATTGTAGTAGAGACCTGAGGAGGTCCTATAGGTGTCTTTGCGTATTGCTCGTGTTAGCAGCAGTGTAGCTTAATGTTTTCTTACAGTGTTTACATATCAATCATTTCTTTTCTGTCGCTCTGACACTTCATTATTTCAAACATGGACACACAATGCTGACAAGCAAACAGTTTTCTAATGTCATGCAGGCTGCAGCTGGATAGGCTTCGTCTTTTCTTCTTCTTCTTGGGTTTCCAGCAAACTAGAAGCAAAAAAAAAACCCACACACTGCTGCCCCCCACAGGTCATAAATGGAAGCGTGTGTATAGACTTCGGCTCCACAAGATATCTTTTCGCTCATCACACGCGTCGCTATCACGAGGTTTCGTTAAACTTCTGCTGTGTGGAATATCGGCATCTGTGTGTTGCTGCTGTTGGCCTGATGTTGCCGCATAGTTCATAAACCCCTCCCCCTCCATGTTAGCTGATGGGACCGGGGCCAAACCAAGTACGCGTCAAATAAATTTTCCCCAAAGATGGTTTTCTGTCATTTTAGGTCATATCCTGTCAATGTAAACAGTGAACAGTTTTTACTGCAACAGTCTGAACTTATCCTGTCTCTTTCTGATGATTTAAACTGGAAACTGGCAGATATTCGACTGATATAAAACGTGCACTGTTGTTGATTTTTTCTGATTCATCTAAAACTAAAAAAAATTTGGCTGCTGTCCGTACCTCCTTTCATTTCTATCTCTCCTTTATCGATTTATTTTTTAGTAATGGAAGTTTTGTGGATTTCCCACACGGAGACACAAAACAGGACTAAAATGAAGGAAGAGGAAGAGAAGCAGATGTCGGAACAAGTTCAAAATGGGAGTAAAAAAAAAAAAAAGCAACCCAGGGATTAAAAATTAAGAAAAATGCTTATTTTATTCTAAATTAAATGCCAGAAGTCAGCGGTGAAACTGTGGTGAAAATGTTTCCAGCGTTCTCACCCTCCTGATCGGTAAGTTTCTCTCCCAGCCCCGTCAGTTTGGCCCTCAGCTCGGCGGCCAGGACGAAGCCTTTCTGCTCGCGGTCCACCATCCTCAAGGCCAGCAGGATCTCCTCCTCCGGCGTCTCCTGCTGGAGCTGCCGGTGCATGACGCTCAGGAGGGTGGAGAAGTCCAGCTCCCCGGCCCCGCCTGCAGGAAGACCAACCGCAGTAAATGTACCTTCGTCTACCTGATGTCACGAGATGAAGACATGAGATGAGGGTTTATTGATTTCCGCGGGAGAAACGGGGTCACTGCACAACTCAATATAGCGCAGTGATTATGAAATAAACTGTTCAAACAGTGAGGCAGTAAAAAGCGTGAAGAGCAGCGCTGTCAGATAAGCTGGTGACACTTTAAACACAGTGAATAAAGTGGATGTGTGGAAGCTGCAGGCACACACAGGATTTCCCCTCAGACTCAGTGAAATACACGTCATACAGACATAAAGGTCAAATATCTGTGACCTTTAATTATACAGATGGAATCATAAAATTAACATTAGATAGAGCTGCTGCAAAGAGAAAACTTAATTAATCTTATACAAAGTCTGTGAGAGCGTTTTTTATTTTTCTTGACTCACTCCTCATCACGCGTTTTTTGCTATTCTGGTATCTTGAGAATTATCAGTTTACACATTGAAACTCAACTTTCTCCCCAGCAGTAAATGCTGACCTTTCACGGACAGTTTTTTTTGTGAGTCCCATACTTTATTCTTCCAACAGACTGTTGTAGTTGTGTTACTAAATACGAACTTCGGGTCGAGGTCAGTTGGAGTGAAAGAGAGCACATGTTGGCGCCACTTGTTGGGTGACACATGAACTGCAGTCAGTTGGCTCTTACAATGTGATGGATAAGGGATAAGTTACAAAATGATACCAGTTATGCCTCTTGTGGAGATATGTCCAAAAAATGTGTTTGACCTTTCACCTTAAAGGGCAAAAGTTAATCATCTGTAGCCAGTACCAAATGACAACAGTTGGACCTCTCTATGCCAGTTCATTCAAGAGAATTTGCCAAAGAAAATGTTTTTTGACCTTTCAGTGACTTTGAAAGCTCCAAAGTAGATCATCTGTCGCCAGTGCTGTCAGCTGTCAGGTCCATCAGTTGTGGGTTGGACCAAGATACACATTTGATAAAGATTTATCTAAATCGGTCATGTTGTTTTTGTGTAATCAAGCAAACAAACAAACAAACCTCACTGAGTGAGGTAATAACAGAGGGTTAGGACCTATACTGGAGCCACCACCAGGGTGGGAGATGTTTTGGCTTCAGTTTTGTGCATGAATCATGTCTGTGGGACCGACAGCTGAGGCAGGTACTTATTCTGTGGCTCAGCAGGTGTCGCTGGACCTCAGCGGGGGTGGGGTTCGATCCGAGACATCGCATCACTGTGATCAGCTCCTGGGC
Source organism: Mola mola (assembly GCA_001698575.1). Classification (NCBI taxonomy): domain Eukaryota; kingdom Metazoa; phylum Chordata; class Actinopteri; order Tetraodontiformes; family Molidae; genus Mola; species Mola mola. The sequence goes on along the minus strand of KV751377.1, from coordinate 3,451,247 downwards.
TTCAATTTTCCCTTTGCGTTGGCGGTCAAACAGAGAGAAACACTCCTTAAAGTCTGCAACAACAACAACAACAACACACACACAGCCCAGCGCTAATAAATAAATGTGTTTGGATGAATATGTGAAGATTTCAGCATCCAGCTGGATGAAGAAATCAGGAGTGATCAGGGAGGATTCTAATTTTTATTTTAAACACTTTACATTTAGTCAGACAGAGATCTTTAGCATGAAATGCAGCATCACGTCAATATATTAACAAAAAGTGTCCCTGACTTTCTAATCCTTTAAGCAATATTTTCAATTAGAAGTCCAATTTTAATCATAAAGACTCAAGCAGATCGTGTTCCAGGAAAGAAAGAGAAAAAATAAAAGTAATTTTATAAGCTTCTTTAAAATCTCCCCTTTTTCATTCCATTCATATTTGTCACACGAGCAGCAAACAAGAGACAAACAAACAAACATTCTGCACGGAAACCTGTCTTTGGAAAAGTATGAATGTATGATGAGGACATCTTTCTGTACGAACGCTCCATTGGGGACGGGCTTTTAAATCTAGCCGACACCGTGAGAGTCCGACTGGAGCGAGACGTCTGATTACAGTTTGATCACAGGAATTACACGATCAAGGTTTCAGTCACCTACCTGGAAGGTCAACGTTAGTGCGCCACCCTGGACATTATACCAGTGCAAATTCTCTCCAAAGTGTGTATTTATTTAGTCCATGTACTTAACCCCCCCATTAGTATTTTCCTTAGCAGGCTTTTGTCTCTCCTATGAACAGGGAAAACTAGGTGAAGCAGTCGACACCCACACCCATTTTCTTCCACCACCAGGTGTCAGTATTGGCTTCGTAACGTAAGCGAATGACACTGTCATCCCATCGTTAGCTGTTAGCACCGGTGTAAACAGGAGACTGCCACGGTAGCGGCGCTAAGATTCTATACACATATTGTATGTACACATGAGAAAAATGCACAAGTGCCTTATACATTTATGTTACGACCCCGTGTTTTATGTTTAAACATGACGAGTGTCAGAAAACACCGCAGCTAACTGAGGCTAAACTTTAGCCATGGGTCTTTCGAGCACGGTGGCAGGCTGTAGAGGCTGAGGGCTTTGTGTGGTCGTAAACAGTGTTTAAAGGTGTTACACAATAAAGTTGGTGCCTTTACCGTATTTTACGGGTCCTCTGTTTGGAAAAGTTGTTGCTTCACTTACACAGACCATGAAACACAAGTAAAAAAGAGTTCAGGCAGAGCAGCTGAAGGACATCAGCGGGAAAACCAGAAAATATTTTCTCCATAGAATATGACTGCTTCATCCATAGAATGGTCGCTATCCGAGACGTTGGTGGTTCAATCCCACGCAGCGACGCTAATCTTTTGCTCCGCTGTGGCACTTAAGCTTCTCATGCAATTTGAATGAGGTCTCTAATGTACAGGGATCTACAGGGATCAATAAAGTCATCTCCATCTCTAAGATGGACAACGTGAGAAGCCAAAGCATCTGAATCGCCCCCTGCTGGCTGGCTCCAGTATAGATCCTAAGCTCTTCCTCCTCCATTATTTTAGGTAGGACATGGGCCAAACTAGAACTTCAATGGATTCCTCAGAATTGATTTCTCTCGATATGGTTTCTGTTGCTTTAGTATGTATGTCCAAGTATTTATGATCAGTTTGTTTTTATTTAGCTCATTGATTGTATTAAAATGGTGGTAAAACATCATATACTCGAGCTCTGGTCCTGATCAGGTGTGAACTCAGAAGGTCCAGCAGAAAATGGCAGTAGATATTTTGGCTTCATTTCTGTACGACATGAGGAAGTGGAAACTTGTCATCCATCTTTGTATATTGCGATGGTTTCGCCAAAATCCAGAAATAACGTGTCTCTTAAGCAGTAATGAGTGAGACCACGCCCCCAAAACCACTTCATTTACACAGTCACAGGAAATACTAGGCTGCCTCTTATGTGTCGCTGAAAGTTGATTGATGGGTTGATATCATATTACTGGTTGAAAATGGTTGTTCTAAGAAAACTAGAGTTATCATGGACTTAAAAGTGTTTAAGTTAAGCTCGATTTGAACAACCTACGGTGAAGACATTAATACTTTAGCTGTAAAAGTCAACAACAGAAAAAAGCCGCAGTAGCCGGTTAAGACAGCAATCTGAATTCATAGTGACCTCGTGCTGAAACTGAGCTCAGACTGAGAACCTCCTGGTGGGTCAGTGGATCACTGCCTGAATCTGCTCGGCTGGAACAGGAACAGTGTTGCTTTGTCCTCACGCAGGCACACAGAAAAGTGATTAAACACCAACACTGCTGCTCAGACTAATCTCATCGAGACTGACCCTGTTCCCAGTTTCAGAGAGCTGGAAGCAACAGTCCCTGCAGCGGTAACGTGTCTTACCGTTAATCTGATCCTGGCTCAGGAACTTGGCCTGGAGCGAAAGGAGGAGAGCTACATGAGTGAAATGTGGATGAGAAGCTTCAGAGGTCTGAGTAAAGGACTCACCATCAGAGCTCTTTCCAAACTCTGTTACTCAGCTCTGGAAACTGATCCAGGAGGGTGTAAGATGAGGAACGTGGTGAAAGGGGGGAGGAGGAAGGGCCACGTCCCTCCCTCTGCTGTCAGCGCTCGGTGTCTGTAATGTTGGTATTTGTCACACATAAACACATTTTACACCACAGTGCTGTTTAAACATTTAAAAAAGTTATTTTGAATAACTGATGGCGCTGAAAAATCTACTTAAATGATAAAATACCAAATTGAAATGTTTAAGTCAGTGACCAGTTTTATCTTGTTTCTTCAGTTCTATTCAGGTTATGATTCTTGTCACTTGTGATGTTCTCAGAAATTTGTGGACCATCAAAAATGAGTCTTACTTGATAGTTGTTTGAGATCCTCTGCACTGAAAAACTGACTCAGTTTGCATTTCTGTTCTTTCTGTTGTGAAAACAGGGGGCAGTAGAGAGCAGTGTATGAATTAGGTGATCGATGGTGCGGAATCGATCCTCAGATACTCATAAGCTACTCACAAATTTGGTATTGATTACTTTAACTTTGTGTGTATTTTTTAGATCACATTGGAAACAAACCAATGGACCCATGGAAATAAATATGTCTGTGTGCAAATGTGAACATTTTATGTGATTTGTGTTTTGATTTATTTTATTTGTATTTGTTTATTTTATCTTTATTTAATGATAACACTTCTTTATAAATACTATGTATTATTTTTTCCCTTATATCAGCACAAATGTTGTCATTTATTGCACTGCACTCATATAAATGTATTATTATTAATAGTCATTTCTGAGCAATTGCTAAGGAATTAGTATCCAAACAATGTCACATCGAACCGATAAAATTTGGGATCGTTCATCCTCTAGTAAGAATAACATGCCAGCTGACAGAAAAAAGTTATGAAATTACGCAAAAATCATTCAAGCATCAGCTCACCCCCCTGGTGGCTGGCTGCAGTATTGGTCCTAAGCCCACCCACCCTGTCAAACAATAAAAATAGCGCTCCACATAGTGTTCAGCATGTTGCAGTGCTGTCCAGATTTATCGTGTGAAATGATAAATGTCCGTGTATAGACCCTCGTCTAATGTGCAGAATGAAAAAGGCTGCACACGACCTACAAATGAGCATAAATGACCATAAAGTGCCTTATATTTAATCATTTGCTATAATAACACAATGTGTATCTCTAAATTCAGACTTGTGCTCATTATTGAACGTCCAGCAGAGTCCAGCTGAGTTGATCAGGTACCGTTTGTTTGTGTGACAGTGATGACGTCATTACCGGCGCCAGAAAAAGAACGATCGAGCGGCGTCCAGAAGTGCTTCTTCCATTTTGCCGGCAGTGGTCAGCAAAGGGAAACCGTTCGGGAAGTTCGGAGAGATTTCGGACACAGCCGTTAGCTCATTGAGGGTTGAGTTGCATTGTGAGTAACAAAAGGTGCTGATTCTTTCCTGCGTTTCCCTGAACTGAGTCCCAAAGAGGTGGAACAATCGTGTCGCATTCAGCTTTGCAGAATGTGCCAAATAAAAGGAGCCGAAGGGGAAATAACCACAGAAACGTTGTTGTAAAATGACTGCACCCTGGTCTATCTTCAGCTCCTGTGGGTGGAGGACAGCACCGTCTCTGTGCTGCCTCCAGAGTGGATTCCAGTGCAAAAATATAAAGATTCTGCACGGCTAAACTGGATTAACTTTAATGTTGCACATTGATTCGCCTCCCTCAGCAGCAGGGAACAGCTTCGCTTCCACGGAGAAAACAATCCAAACAGCCAAGCCACCGTGTGGGGATTCACTCGGGCTATTTCACTGGCATTCAGAGCAGCTTGTGGACGTGCAGGAGTGCGACAGGTGAACCACAGCTTGTTGTGAAGAGGTTAAAACACAGGTGACCGAGTATCCTCATCACCTGCAGGGGGCGCAGGTACAGGTGAGGGAGGGGAGGGGAGGCTACCAGCACAGGGGAGATGATGACGTTTGCTTCAGGAAGGCCAGTTTGAGTGACTGATCCACGAGTCCACAGGCTTATCGAGCTCTTTTTTATTAACACAAAGAGAAAATGTGACAGGTGACAAACACGTGTAACGAATCAATAAACAGACAATAACACAAACAGAATGTTAGGTTCGACATTATGTACAGATATTTCATTTCCTTTGTAGATTTATGTGCACAAATGTGTTGTGCAGCTGTGTCATGTGACACGTATGTATTTGAAGTTTAAGGTGAGCGGCAGCGTGTGATTCTGATCGGAAAACCACAGTTAATACAGAACAACAGCAACTACGGCATCGGTTAAACAGTCATGAAACTTTCAATGAGGAAATATGACATAAAATACTTAAATAAGTAAATGGCTAAGTAAATAAAAGCATAAATAAATAAATAAAACCATAAACACATTAATTTATTTATTGACAACATCATTTTTTGTCCTCTATAAATCACAGGGGAAAAACAATAGAAAAATGAAAAACTACACTAACAAAATGAAATTTGAAAGAATTCTGTCCATCTTCAAATTTCACTTGTGGGTCTGTTGGGACGTATGAACTTTCACAGTCAAACATATTTGAAATTTCACCCATTGTCAACAAATGGGATTTTGTTTCCGACCTTGACCCTTGACCTATAAATCCCAAAATGTAATGAGTTCAAGGCAGTGATAATAGGAACTCACACACACACACACACACACACACACACACACACAAATCTAAATTGTGGATGGTTGCTAAAAGAAAAACATATAAACAAACTGAACTGAAAACATCAACATGTGCCGTATCTCCAAATTTTAATGAATTATTTAAAAAAAAATAATTCTGCATGGACAAAAGAGGTGAAGTTTTAGCTTCTATAAGTTTGTTTGTTAAAACTAATTCAAAGACTTGAATGAGATTGTTACCTGAGGTGGGACTTGACCACAGGTTAGATCCCAGCCAACTTTGGAGGTGATCCGGATCATTGGGACTCAGGTCCAGGAAATCATCAGCGTTTGGAGATCCGGCACATGTTGATGTTTTCACTTCAGTTTGTTTATTTGTTTTTCTTTGAGCCACCATCCACAGTCCAAACAAACAAAGGATTTGTAAAGCTGGAGCGGATGGCGAGGTCAGGCTAATGAGTTCGACCAATCAACGTACGTCTGCGTCAGTAAGGTTCCTGAATCAAAGTAGGAGCTCAAATTGTTACGAGGACATGTGGTCATCGCGCCGCAGTCGACCCCGATTCAGCAGTGTGAACATGTGATAAAAAGGTCGGAATAACAGAAGATTATAGGAGCTGCAAAAGGTTCCTACTGGTGTGAAAACGTCTCATGGGACGGAGCAGAAGGCATCGAGAAATATTTAGCTTTCTGGTGCACAGAGAATGAATTCTCCACCTGTTTTTTTATCCTACAGCGATATAAAGAGGATCAAACTAACGCAGCCGCCCGCAGGAAGTCGGTTTTCACCTTCCTGAACATCAGTCACTCAAGATATTACAGGAGTGAAGTCAAAACACGAGAACAAAGTCATAATTTTACAGGGAAAAGAGTCAAAATATGATGAGAATAAAGTGTGATGTTGGTTTGTTCCTTCAGAGGACAGACATCAGCGCCACCATGAGGCTGCTGGAGAACTTTATGAAGTTGTACTTCAGTTCAGGTTTCACAAAGAGGGAAAATCTTCATCTCTACAGCACCACATGTCCTTGCCCTTACTGAAACCACGGAAAATTAAACAGTTTTGACGTTTCCTGTGCGTATTCTGGCCATCGTGCGCCTAATATGTTAAAGTGAAAGTGTCTCTCTCTCTCTCTTTTGTCCCTTTATTGATTTAAAACTGCCAATACAAGTGGATGATTCATCCCCTCAAAGCTTTACGTCTGCACAGTGTGTGTTTCTGCCACGTTTGGTCGGATTAAAACAGCCGCCGGACGCCATGTTGTGTCAGGCGTGGGCTTCCGGCTGGAGGTGAAGCGTGCACACGGCTCGAGGCTGCGGCACGTAGATCAGGCCGGGGTGCTTCTTCCTCAGGACGCCGTCGCTCCACAGACAGGCCACCCAGACCGCCACCAGGAACAGAGCTGCAGAGAAACTGCCGACCACACGGCACGAAGCACGTTTTCACATCCGCCTGTACGTTTCTGTGTTTATATGAGTGAGGGAGAAGTTTCTCCACAGACGAGCTAACAGATCCAAACTCTGGACACCACTTTAAACATTTTACTCCAGTTAATATGTGCTGCGGACTGCGAACGAGCAGGGTAGTGGCGTAGATGTGAGGGAGACTGAAGCTGCTTAGAGCAGAATTAGGACGACACTTCCAAATGAAAAGGAGAATAAACAATAGTTTATATTCCAGTTTACCCGCTGGTGCGGCTGACGTGTGTCTCTAATAACAGCTGCGACGTGACACGACCTTTGCTTGCAATTTTACTGTTTATTTATTTATTCTTTAACGCTTTCTCATCGATTAGGTGCTCAAAACGTCGTGGTCCTGAAGGGATTCTGGGAAACACCCTTAAGCGAAGTGAGGTCTGACGCATTAAGGTGCTGGAGAACAACATGGAGGACTGGGACACCCAACGGTCCTGCACCAGTCAGCGAGAACGTGCAGGCGAGGACACTAGGACAGAGCTGCCGTCTCGATACACAGCACAAAGGAAGTGCATCAGGGTAAG
>KV751377.1:3433449-3443972 GCA_001698575.1 Mola mola | reverse complement strand
TTTGGGACTTGAGAGGGTTCAGACGCGACACATCAGTTGCCGTTCTCGCATTCGCTCTCGTTCGGTTGCTAAGAGAGGCCATTTTACTAACGCTGTACCGCCATGCGAGGATGTACCTGTAGAGCATGAAGAGGCCGTCGGCGTCGGGAACCATGCCCCGCCTCCTCTGGCGCATCACGGTGGCAGTCATGGCGAAGAAGGTGAAGATGAAGAGGATGAAGGTCTGGCCCTCAGTGATCAGGTACCTGCCAGGAGGAACCGGGAGGGTCAGCGGGTCCGTTTGCTGTGAGTCACAGGTTCAACCCCCAGCAGAACATCGTTGACTCGCTCATCAAAGCTGCGATCCGGCAGCTCGCTCTCACTTGTTCAATCTGAGTCCAGCTGCAGCATTTTCAGGGTGTTTCCATCCACCTGTCTGTCTGTCTGTCTGTTTCCTTGTGTAGAGAACTACGCAGTGAAAACACTGAGCAAATAACAAACACTCGTTTAGTATCACAGTGTTGGTAATAAAAACAACAGATAAACATCTGCTGCACTGTGGACCTTTAATAAGAAACACCTGAGTGAAAACAGCACGTGTTATTCTTCTCCAGTGTATTATGGTTATTTATAATTCTCTGCTCACCTTAAATATTGTTTTCGAAACACAAACGGGGATTTGTGTCTCGTGGCTGCTGCCAAAAGATAAAATAAACTATTGAGGACGACCTTTGCATCAGACTTCCTGCTCGGAAAACCTAATATTAATCTCTCTGTCTTTATTATGAGGACTATTTAAACCCTCTTTGACAGAATTGGGAGAATACAAACGACCGTCGGACAGTCGGAGACGCTTTGCTCTGCTCAGCAAGATGTCGTCAAACTCTAAGTAAAAAGGTGAAAATGATGCATTAACATTTGTCATTACAAGATGTGCAAACATCATTTTAAATACAGTCCTGATGACTCTTTCACATCCTTTCAGTGTGTCAAGAAGAGCTTCATCTCCTGTTTAAACTGTCGGTTTCCATCCTGCAGCTGTTGTGCTGATCTCTCTCCTCCACCCAGTCGACTGAGATTCGAAATGTTGAAATGAAACTTTGAAAGACTCTAAGCACAGTTGCAGATGTCAGAGTGAACGATGTCCTGAACGTTAGAGTTTGAAATCATGTGATGAAAATTCAGGGGGTGTTTTTTTACTTTTTTTTGTCTAACGCAGAGACGTTAAAAACCACTGATGAGCTTCCTGAGTCTTATCTAACCCTTCCTGCTCTTATCCTGAAGTGCTGTCCTCAGTGAGTAAAGTGATCAGTCAGCAACACCTGAGAACTCGCTGATCAATTGTTAATAACACCTGCGGACAAGCACACACACACACATTGGTGTTTTTTTCCTCAGACACTCACACACACGGTCTCAGTCGTGGTCAGGTGTTAACCTGCACAGACGTATGTTAAAACAAGTGACCTTAAATGGAAAACTGCAGGTCCAGGGTCGGCCCTGGACCTGCAGGGGCCCTGAGCAACATCAGCTTTGGGGCCCCTGCTTGGCAGTGGATAAAAAATGTCCATAAAGCAAGATACCACCTGCAATCCTAACCATTGATTTAACTTCATTTAGACCCTTCATTTACATGAAGGGTCACAGTTATTTTCAGGCTAATTAAACACACACTTCTATGTTGTTTGTGCCTGAAAGCTTCGTGTGGGAACTTTTAAAAAGACATTCACTCACATAGAGATCACATAGATCACAGTTTATACTTCACGGTGTGGAGAAGGTGATGAACTCATTCGTTTACACTCACAGTGACACAGATGTATTTTACATTCTTGTCATTTTAGACGCAGCGTCAGCTGACGCAGCGCGAAGAGCGAGAAGGTCTGAACGATGGACGGAGATCAGGGTGCATATTACGGACTCTCCATCACTCGAACGTTCACCGTTGACCTCATTATTCAAGTAGCATTTCACTACCAGCTGTTACAAACGTGCTGGTTTTGGCTACGACAGATTGTGTCACGTGCACCGTGGCGGCCGTGAGCAGGAAAAGTGATGTCAGGAAACACTTGCAGATATGAGGCATAAAATACGAGTCTGATGTTGAAGCACATGCTCTCGAGTGAAGATACGCTCCCATTAAGTTTTGTGGAAGCCTCAAGCCACCATCAGGGTGAACGCCGCCACCACCACCGGCGAGGGCGTGTTTGAAACCGCACCTGGTGTCCATTAGTGGCTGCTTACATAAATGTGTAAGTATTTTAATGTTCTCCGATGGCCGTATAGCTTAGTGTCTAATAAATGCAGGCCTGTGTCCTGTCAAGTCTTCTCCTTCAGGTGTGTGTGATTGCCTCTCCTCCCTAATGTGTTTCACCTGTGTCTAATTGTCTACCCCTCCCTTGTGTATTTAAACCCTGTGTCCCCAGAGCGTCTGGTCTTTTCTAGTGTTCCGCAGCTACTGAGTTTGCCTGTCCCTTAAACGGTACCTTTGCTAATTAATTAGATCTCCTGGCGTCGACCCATTTTTCAGAGTAAAACAATTTTGATTAAGAACCTCCCTGTGAGTCTCTGCATTATTGAATCCTCTGAAGCCTGAACCTGATACCCCTTTACGGATGTCAGGGTCTCAAAACGTAACATCACAGTCCTCCTCTCAGTTTCCACAAAGCTGCCGTCAACACAACCTGGATACACCTGCAGGTCCCCACTGGACTCCCTCAGCCCTTCAGTGGCTGTCAGGGTGTGAGTGCTCCTTCACAAACACGGGTTTCTCCACTGGTGAGATGTAACCCCCGAAGCCATAGATTGATTTACTTGGCTGTAACGACGTCCTCTGTAACAGGATGTGGCGTCCACTGATATCCAAGTCCAATCAAATCACCCTGAATAGCTGTTGGCATCAGTACTGGTTGGAGAAACCTGTGGTTGGGGTTTGGAAAAATTCCTCTCTTGCATTAAGATACCTGATTTTATCACCAAAAACACAACTAGAAACACTTCAAATCCACATTTGGTCTTCCAAATGTCCCCGTCTGCTGCCTTAAACGAAGCTATAACAAGTTCCATTGGACGACATGAGAGCGCCACAAGCGTTCAGTTTAAAGTACTCGTGAAATAGACTTTTCCCAAAGCTGGTTTCTGTCATCGTTTGTCCGAGAGTAGGACAGATGTTTGGGAGGGAAGTCGATACCACGGCTCCGCCACCCAATCGAAGCGCAGACGAGTAATGATGTCATCAGAACCTGGTATAAATAGCTACAAAAGTGATGGGGACTGTCCGTCTCTTCAGACCATTCGGGAAGATTCGGCACTCGGGATCCTTAATGACCGACACATTCTGTTTCTTGACTTTAAAATGTTACCTTCAGGCAGACGTAACATAGCTTATAAACCGCAGCCGCCTCCAGCTCTCGTTCATCCCAGCGTCCATCACACTCAAAATTGTTTTTAAGTTTTAATGCCCAGTTGTTTGGTTTTACTTGCCCTGATTGGTTGACCTCGGTATGTGGGAGGAGTCAGCTGCCTTGGTTACGATGAGTTAAGGGTTTGACTTCCTCATTCTGTGATTATTATTCATTTCTATTTCATTCCGTTTTAAACTTCAGGATATTTGTGCTCTAGTCTTTTCTGGGCAAGAGGCAGCGCTCGCATCTGGGAAATTCTGGCTTCATTTTAATAGAGTGGGACAACGTGAAGAAATGTTGCCCCTGGAATCGGCGATATCGTAAAATGATCAGTGTTGCTGCCGCGTACGCCACTACTGATCCATCGTGTCAGCCCGAGAGCACAAAACAACCGATTACAAAAAATACCAAACGATTTTCAGCATTTCCTGACATCAGAATTGGCCACCAGGTGGCGTTTCATGTTTAATATTTGGTCAAACGTGAAAAATTACCTCAAAAGAGTTTAGTAATGCAAACACGTACTTAACTTTTTTAAAATCTTATTTTAAGACATAAGAAAACTTCCTTTACAAAATGAATTTTTAAATGAAATTAGCTTGTTGTTGTTGTTTGCCTTTTGGTTATAATTGCGTTTCTTTTTATCTAATTTGACATATTGAAAGAAGAGCAGTTGTTACCATGGCAACAACCCGAGCGGGTCCCAGCGATCAGTAAATGGGGATTGAACCTGCGACTGCCCGGTTAGCGAACGCTCAGATCACGAGAGGTAAAGCAGACTGACCAGTAGTAGGCGGCGGTGGGGACAAGCAGCATCCACGCCGCCGCCGGCATCTTCGCCTCCTGCTTCCCGTGACTGAAACACCCGCTGAAGAAGAGGAAGAGGACGAGGAAGAGAGGAAGATACCTGCAGGAGAGAGAAGATTTGCTTTACTGAGAGGACATCATCAGAGCTTGTTTATATCAATAGTGTTGACTCTGCCAGCTGCTTTAGGCTGTAAACAAAATGTTTTTGGATAAACAGTCAACACCTCGTGTGTCAGAGTCTGAAGCTGAGCTCAACTCTTTCAGAATTAAACCATCTTTCAGTTTGGAGTTAATAAATAATTCCAAGCTTTCTGACAAAAATAATTAAATGAAATGAAATCAAAGTTATGTTCGTCTCCAGAGTTTTGGAGGGGAAAAAAGGAGAAAAGCAGGAGTTCATGTGTTCATACAGAATTGTGCTACTCAGCCTTTTCTTTCTCATCATCAGAAATAAATCAGATGTTCAGTTCAGGATTACTGAATTTAGATCTTTTTCTCCCAAACTGCCCTTAGAGGAGAAAAAGTAAAAGAATGAATCTGCCTGAAACCAACGGAACTGTCAACCAGAAGTTCATTCCATGATGAACCTTCTAATCCAAAGTGTTTTCAAGAAGTTTCTTCTCATTCTGTTAGTCTGTGATGCCGTGTCACATGTTCACACGCTCGAGGACCAACCTCCTTTTTCTTATTTGCCCGTTTGCATCTCAAAAATGCGTCATTAGCTTGTAAAACTAGAGAAAATGATCTTCTATCTGATTTCTGTCCATCTGTAAAGACGTGGGCTTAGAGGCGTGTAAAGTGCGGACAGAACGCTATCGGGCTCCTCACGGCCGCTCACGCTCGTGTCCCTCGTCGATTTGATGGACTTTATAACCAGAAAGTGTGAACTCGGCTTCAGACTTGAGTTTTGTGCTCTGCTGCGTCACAACGAATTAGTGTGAAACAGACAAAACTCAAGGTTACACAATCACGAACCTCAACATTATTACAGAAACATTCAAATCAGTTAGAGGAAAAGCAGAAAAATAAAGAAAAATAATTTTCAACCAGCCTCAAAATGATCAATGATCTGGTTCGTTTCAACTTTATTTGTATGTAGGTTTAGTTCAAAATGTGAGATTAAATAAATGTATCATCGTCTCCTGTCGCTCTGTTATTTATTATTATTATTTTCAACCATTTCTCCTTTACTTAGAGCACCAAACACCACACAAAGTGCAAATCAGTCAGGAAATGATGAGCTTTCATGGGTATCAGGGATCAGGGACCCTGATTCATCTGACCACCTTTCTGACTGTCAGCGTTTGGTCCTGAACTGGGTTCGGTGTGAGAGCTTCCTTTGTGTGTGTGTGTGTGTGTGTGTGTGTGTGTGTGTGTGTGTGTGTGTGTTCCACAGCTCAGCAGCTTCGTTCAGGCTGGAACTTCGAACCTGATGTTCTGTTTGCACTAACTCACTGCTTTAGTTCTCACTTTAAAGTCAAGCTGAAATGTCATTTACCCTGTCATTTATAATTATTTCTAATTATTTTGTCTTGTAAACGTCACTTTTATTATCATCATGTACAGAACTCTATCATCTGTATATTAGTATGTTCATTATTGGGCAATATTGAGTGTTATCAGTCATTGCAACTAAATTTTCTGTTGTCTAAGTTTACTTTAATCTTTTGTTGCTGTATATTAGGCTTTTCTCTCATTTACTCCTCTTAAACTTTAGATATTTCACTCTTTTTATAGGTTTTATTGTTTATATACTTTGCTATTGTAATTTCCTTCAGGAGTAATAAAGTTATATCTCAATCAAACCCTTTAGATCCCCAGTGAGCTGAGAGTCACAGACAGGAAGTCAGAGTGTGTTTCGAAACGTTGGAAACGTTCTTTAATGACGACCACCGACCGAAGGCTCAGCACCAGGCTCGTCTTACCGCAGCAGATGACCCAGAGTGTCGCCGTAGTAAAACAGGAGCTCGAAGACGTCGATCTGCGGAATAAAACGGACACGATCAGATCCAGCAGATCTGGATCGTCGTCGTTCTTTTTCCCCTCATGTGTTTCTACATGAAGGTCATTTTCAATTCCCCTCATCTAAAAGGTGATTATTAGACGTCTGTGTGTGTGTGTTATTTTCATGTTTTCACATGTAGCCTGGTGTTTCCCTCTTTGGCTCGTGTGTCCCACCTGTCAGCCCTGATTTCCTCCACCTGTGTCTCGTTGCTACTGTCTTTAAATCCACCTGCCCACAGAGGCTGCCGGTCTTCCTGTTGAGTCTCCTGACAGTTTTTAGTGTTTTGACTTTCATTTTTTTCCTCTCTGTTTCTGCCACTCTGAACATTTGGTCTTTTGGAGGGAAGTCCTGGAGTTTAGGCCCTGAACTTTGAACCGTGTGCCTGCTTTTGGGCTCAAACCCAGTGACTCTGACGCTAGGACTTCAAATCGAGTAAAAACTCAAAGTGGAAAAGTGTCATGGAAATGATAAACTGGATAAAATAAATGTCAGACGTATGACGGAGTATTAGGAGCACAGTGACGGGGAAGAAAGTGGAAAAAAAAATGGAGCCTTCAGGATAAAAACTTAAATTTAGGAGGAAAAAGTCATAAGAAAAATAAGTCGCAATATGCAGATAGAAGCCACCACATTGTCATCAGAGACAGAACTACACGGACGTGGAGGAAAGGACCTGCCTGTTTTTGTTTATTTCCATAATAAATCCTGTAAAATTAAGACTTTTATTTCTCAGAAGATTCCTACTTCCTACTTTCCTATGTTGTTGTTCCTACTTTTATGACTTTATTGTCAAAATAAAATCAGATCAATGTGGCCCTTAAATTCCGTCTCACAGGCCCGACAGCTCTGACGATGATGATCTCTGCAGATTTCTCAAACGGGCTACAGTCAGTAAGTGTGAGAGGAGACACGACTCAGGCTGCCGTGAACACGATCTGACATCAGTTGACCCCTGGCTGCTCACGATCCAGAAACCGTTGGTGGGACCAGATGGGCCAGACGTCAGGAAATAATGACCATTTTAGCATTTATGAAACAGGAGACCCTAACCTAACCTTATAAAAGTTGCATAATGCAGATTTGATATTTAGAACCTGCTTTTTTTTTTTTTTTTTGTGCATCCCGTGAAATGAGAAAGGGAACGTACGTTGTGCACACACAGTTAGCGAAATAAGCTAGCATGTAATGTTAACGTTTGACGCACGACGGCGCTCATGAGCGTCCTGCACATTTCCTTCTGTGCAGTGACACCAAAACAAAATGGCTCCTCTATGAAACTGATCACAACAGGCTCTTTCCTTTTACTCATTGACCAAACAAAACCATTAAGTACGGGCACAAAATGGCAGATCCCGAACGGTAAATGAGCAAAAAGCAGAATAATTTGAATCTGAGGACCATTTTGAGTCACCTGCTCATGATTTCTGGTGTTTTGAGCACCAACACCAAAGAGTCATCTAGTTCCATCATACTGGAGAGACGGCAGACGTCTCTACAGCTGATGCCTCCAAAACTCACGCTAACTCCCATTAAACCTGTCCAGAGGTGAGATGAGGAGATACGGGCTGAACTGTCCCTTTAAATCTGACCGTCACTAAGTTTTAACCGCTGTGTTTGGCGCAGCTCCTACCACAGAGGAGGGTTTCAGCTCCTTCATGACTGGATTGTCTCTGACCGAGAGGTGCAGCTGGTAGCCAATCAGCAGGAGCCGCAGGGTGACGGACTCAGCCACCAGGTGGAGGCTGGTTCCCATGACGACGGCGATGGCGCAGAGGCGGACGGCGGCGAGCGGCGGCGTCCAGGAGCTGCGCTGGAGCACCTGCGAGCACAGAGGTGAGACTGTGACCACAGAAACGTAGATTCACGCTCAGAGACGTGTCAGTCGTCGTTACCGTGAGCAGCAGCAGCGGCGAGGCCACGACCTGCAGCAGGTGGAGGTAGTCTGCCGCGCCGGGCCGGTTCCGGGGGAACCAGTCTGCAGGGAGCCAGAGCTGCAGCAGGAAACTCTCATTAGGATTCACGTTCCAAACAAGTCTAAAGACATCATTTTTACTCCGAGCTCATCAGAGTTTTTACCCAGAAAAGCAGTTTAAACATTTTTCTTCTCCATTAACAGATCAGCATCTTCACGAAACAACAGGTTTGTTTTTCACGTCCGATTCCTGGTCGGTTTCTCTTCTTTGACTGTTTCCAAGACCGCTGCTCTTCAGAGGACGTCCTGATGTATCGTGTGCAACGTTAAACCCTGAACACAGGTCATTCTCATCATATGTTTCGTGAAGATGATGATGATGATCAGGGCCAGACAGGATGTTGTTGTTTTTTAAAAAAATTTAAATGTTGAGAGTTTAAAGTCTTTAAAGTCGACCTGTTAAGACTTTAAACGTCAACAAAAATGCCTGTTATTGATGAACTGGTGAAACTTCAGTCACAAAGAAATTCTTCCTCTTTTAGCTCAGGGTCTTTATCAGGATCAGGATCAGGACTTTCTGTCGAAAACAGCGTTTGTCCAGAAGGATGGTTACAATTAATTACTTTGGAATAAAATATTTTATATTTTGATAGGCAATTAAAGGAGGTTTTATTAAAAAGTGCCTTCCAATGAAATATTATCCCATGAATTCATAGTTCATATTACAAAAGATTTACAAAAAATATTTGTTTTTCCAATCGGTCACCAAGTTAAGTATTTAAATCATTAAACAGTGAAATTTAGGTGTTTTGGAAAAACTCACTTCTGACGCAGACACGATATACAAGATTCACATAGTAAGTTAAGAACGAATGCAATTTCTTTTTCCATTTGCACGCTGCTAAAATTGTAGAATTGATTTTATGGTATGGTTTTTCTTTTCTTGGCCAATTGTTTAACAGACACTTTTTACTCGCAGACGTTTGTCCACCAGCAAAAGACAGCGGTGAGCGTCCTGTTACCATGGCGACGGGCCGGCCCACATCCAGGAGCCAGTTCTGGACCGTGAAGCAGAGCCAGAGGTCCAGCTGGAACCGAGGCTTCGACAGAGCCGCCTCCGTCCCAGCAGAAGCGGCGGCTCGGCTGCAGAGCACAGGAACACAAACGGAACCTGATTCAGCGGCAGCAGATAATTACACAACCAGCGGCTCCTCAGAGAACCAAAACCTGTTATTTATCTGAGCTCAGCCGCTCAGAAAATAATGAAAAGGCAGCTGAAATGAAAAGATGATGGAAAAAACTGACTCTAACTGTAGGAAACAGGATCTGAACGAATGTGGAGCAGGCAGTAAAGGGTGAAAATCAGAGTTACGCTGAATTAGCTGCTCACTATTATTATTCCTGTTTGTATTATGTGAGAACCAGAGTTTTACTGCATCAACAAGTACCAATCATTTTCTATTAATTGAACAAAATAATAAGCAAGAGTAGCTAATTGCTTCATGTCATTAATTCTGAGGGCGGGGCCTCAATGTTTGCTGTACAGAAACACAGAATTTGGTGAAAATGTTTTTTTGGGATTTCCGCATTTGTCCTTCGGCTGCTGTGCCTGAACCACGTCTGATGGGCTGGAAAAACACATGAAACGTGTTTAATGTGGGGAGGAGCCCGTTAACCTAAAAGCTGAAGTATGTAGTTTAATTTTAGCATCACTGGGCTCCAGATTCAGGCTTCACTGAAATCTACTAATCATGGTCTGGTTCTCTTTGGCCAATCAGGGATCACTTCAGACAGAGGTTCCTATTCTACAAAGTCAGATGCGCGTGCACGTCCCCGTAGATGGTGAAAGGCCGATAGAGTGGCGGACATCCGCTCGTGCAGCGTGACCAGCTACAGACAAAAACACGTCAAAGTGTCCGTCTGGAAACCTGGACGGGACGGGAGGTCATTTCATTAGTGGATGAAACTTTTTCAAAAATAAAATCTTTTGTTGGGCTCAGAACTTTTTTTCACTTTTACAGCTAATTCAAGACTGTTGCCTTTTAAAATGGCTTCCATAAAAACTGCACTCTAACAACTATGAACCAATTGCAAAAAAGTGAAAAGGTTTAAAATCATTCCAATAGTTGTCGATTTTTCAGTCTAGCTTGACTGAGAAGTGAAACATTAATTTATAGTTGTTTGAGCTGCCAGATGAGTAAAAAAAAAACAAAACGTGAAGTACTGAACAGTCAGTAAAAGTCGTGACCTGACATATTAACCCCAAAATCTGTGAAAGTGGATTTTCTCCGACTTTAATCTCATCTACTCATCTGTCACACAGCCATCAGAGGACATTTCATCCGTCCGAATGCCACAATCTCGTCCTCAGAGGAGATCCAGCAGCACAAGAGAATTCAGACTTCCACTTCTGTTA
>KV751377.1:3405932-3424638 GCA_001698575.1 Mola mola | reverse complement strand
AAGTGCCTGGCAGCGCGCGCCGTCCGGCACCACCAGATCACCTACCGCAACCAGATCCCCAAAACGCTGGAGGAGTTCGTGGAGTTCCACTGAGGAGCGGCTCCATGTTCTTTTTAAAGACTCTCTCATTTTCCAACAAGTCCAAACGGTGCTGAAGACGAAGACGATTCAATCCTAACAGCCTTTTTATTAAAGATACGGGCTGCTTGTTTTTTCGGTTTTAAGGATTCATTTCTGACTACCAGCAGCCTGTTTGCATCCGTCTGAGGGAACTGAGCAGCAGTGACATCACTTCTTCTTTCGCCTTATCTCCACGCCGGGGAGCCACCGTGTGTGTGTGTGTGTGTGTGTGTGTGTGTACGCCAACAGACAGCCGCTCTCTCGCCTGCTGCTTATGAATTCACGCCACAGATTTGTTTTAATAGAATAAATCCTCTTTACCGTAATAACAGCGGAGCGACAGGAGGAGAGTAAAGGACAAGTGATCTGACTGCTGGACAGACTTTCTAGTCACAACCAGGTTTTTAGTTTGTTCTATTTAAAGACAAGTTTATTTTAAAGAGAGACGGTATAAAGCCTCCTCTTTGCCTGCTTCACTGATAATTCATTTGTGCACTTTTTTTTTTTTTTTTGTTTTTTTTTGTGCCCTTCGTTCGGCTCTCGCTGATACTTCAGCCGAACGTCTTCAGCTCCTGCGGCTGTAAAGCGATGCAGCGAGCACGTTTGAGCCCTAGTCACAGATTTAGAAATACATTAATGAGTCCAGATTAAACGGCCGTTGGTCTGATAGCATAAAACTATCATCGAGCAAAAGTGTAATGAAACATGATTATTTCGGTGTAAAGGTGCGCAGAGTTACAAAGTCTCACACTTAAAGGGACAATTCACCCTCCAGGATCAGAAACATGCTTTGAATTTCTATGCATATCGCTGAGCAGAACAGCTAGTTGGAGCACCAGCCCCTCCTCCAGGAGCAGACAAGCTTCTCCCTCCACGATGATCTGGAAAGAAAATGGTTCCCCCATGAAACTGCTCACCACGAGGCCTGTGGCTGATCAGGATATCTGGAAGACGCGGTGACGTTGAGGTGTTCGTGTGAACGTTCCTGCCATTAAGCACACGCAGCACAGGTGCAGCGAGTGTTGGACAGAAGGTGACTCTCAGACTGCGCAACACTACAACGAGGAAGTGTGTGTTTTTGGTTCTGCGGTGAATTGTCCCTTTAAGAAAACTTCGGGTCTGAAGATGTTTGGTTTTCACAGGAGGACCACAGCGGTGGTGTCCGCATACTTTTGGCCTTGTTTTTTAGCTTAGCTTCTGAAGATGCGCGTGCTCAAGCTGCGGGAAGGACAATGTTCTCTCTCTCTCTCTCTCTCTCTCTCTCTCTCTCTCTCTCTCTCTCTCTCTTTTTTTTCTTGAGTTAGTTTTTAAAAGGTGAAGTTTTGGGCGATGCCGATGATGTCACCAGGTTTCCCACAGTGCACCTGCCGTAGCTTTACTGTCACGGAAGCTTCGACGGTTACGTCTGCGGAGAGGAGCGACGACTCTCCATTATTGCTCCTCGTAATCTGAGACGTATTGTTGGATTAGCTCTTATTGATTATTTATTGACTAGTCGCCACATTGGACGTGAGCTCGTCACGATGGAGGTGAAGCGGGAACGTGTGGACGCATCGAGTCTGTCCAGCACAGCACAGCACAGCTCAGCGGTTTTACTCGCTCTTTGATCGGGCATTACGGCCGATAAGGTGCCATTCAGAGTGCAGATTTTATTTTTTTCTTAACTCATCAGATTGTTATTATTGTTATTATTGTTTTTCTAAGCAGTGCGGGGGGACGTTTGTGTCCTGACAGAAATGGGAGCTTTTGGTTTCAGGAAGCTTTCACCAGCTGTTTTTGGCTCGCTGGCTGAAACGACGCCAAAGATTCTCTTCACGTGTTGGGAAAGCGATGAAAAGATGTCAGCTTTGTTGTACTTCCTGCGGAATTAAAGCTGTCAAATTAAAAGTCCTGCGTTCTTCTGTCGTCATTTATTGACCGAGCCGAAGGGTAGTTTTATATGACGAGATTTAAGGCCACCTAGTGGGGGTTTTTTTTCCCTCCAGATTTTGAGAATAAAGTCATAAATCTATGAGAAAGTTGTAATTTTGAATGAAATGAATATCACAGAGGCATCATGGGACCGAAAAGGACAGAGAGGGAATAAAAGAGAGAATAAAGCTGTAGAAGAAGTTTGGGAGACCAGAAGAAGAAACCTTTCGAGAACGTCTCCCCAGAAGAGTTCAGGAGGTGCTGAGGCCGAAGAGAAGGTCCCCCATCGATGCACGTGAATGATGGTTAGAACGTTGCTGCCGGTGCCCTCGTCGATGCTGTTTTTTTTCTTTTAATTTAATTTTGATACATAAACAATATGTTTGAGATTTTCATAATGAAAAATGCTGTAAATATACATAACAGAAAAACAATTTATTTTGAAGTTATTGTGAAATTCTCTGTTAAAAAGTTTTCTTTCTTATTTAAATGCAAAAAAATCTTTTAAAAATGAACATTTATTCTTTTATAAAATCCATTTTAATCTGCATCATCTTTTCCTCTTTATGTAAAACCCCTGTTATCAAACTGTGGGGGCAGATCAACATTTCTTTAAGGTTTGGCTCGATTACATTTTCCATTTTTAATCCTTTTCATAGAGAATGAAGCGTTTCGGAGCTCCAACAGAACCAGAAATGTGCAATAAGGTTAATTTCTAGCACTCCCATTAATTCTCTGTCACATAGTGATCATTTTCAACGACAAACACATTTTGCCGTCTTGATTTGAAGGATTTGCCTTTGATTCCGATCAGTTTGAGTGAATTTTAGTCTGGATGCATTTTTTTTCTCCACTGAGTCACTTGAAGCAGAATATTAAAGAACAAAAACGCAGCATTGTGAGTTTGGAGGGATCAGTGAACTCGCCGTTAGTCGAAGTACATTACTGCCATCTTTCCGTCCCAGTAGCTGATTAAAATGATGTTTTTAAGCGACGTTTCCGCCCAGCGGTCTCATCTCGTCACCTGATTACTGCGCAGAACAACACGTTCATTAAATCTGCGACCGCTCGACGCTGCAGCGGGGAAACAGCGAAGGAACTTTCTATCATCCTGCGTTTGAAAACTCAGTTAAGTCACATTTTCACGCCACAGTTCAGGCTGCTGTCCTCAGTCAACGTTCACACAGGAAAATGTGATCCAGTAGGGCCGAATGCCTGCGGAGTTTAGTGTTCTGAGCTAAATGCTAATGCTAACTAATATGGATCTCGTACGGAAAATCAAGAATTCCGCTGAGGCCGACGTCGTCATCATCAGAAACCAAATTATTGGACCTGATGAAACGTCAAAAGATCCCCAAAGTTTTTAGCGTTTCACTCTAAAGCTTCCATGACACTGAATGAGCAACAAATTACGATGAAAGTACGCTAATTCACATTAGATTATGCATTAATATACGTTAATCATTTACTTACAGTCTTAATTCTCACATTAGTTTAAAATCATACACGTTTTGAACTTTACAGTAAGGGTAACTAAGAGCATTAATAAACGGTTAATTCAGGTTAATTCAGGTTAATTAATGCTTTATTAGGGTAGGGTGGCTGTGTGTCAAAATGTTTCTCATTTATTATTTAGCTGTTTTTCAACAGCCAGTAATGTATTAACTGATGTTCACAGTGTGGTTAGAAACTACAGATGTTAGTGTTGACATGACTTGCCTGTTAACAAAATGTTTAATTCAAAGTCCTCAAAATAGACATGAAGATGGTCTCACTCGTGTTAGTTCTTATCCCTCTGATGTACATTCATTTTCTGATCAGTTTTGTTTTAATCGCTTTATTCCTAATTTGATGCTATAAAAAGGGGTGAAATGTCACGATTGGCGGCTGAGCTGAGCGGTTGTCCGGGCACCGGAACGCCACAACGCCGTCTTCGCGTCGTCTCCTGTTGCTGTTCGAGTCGGCTGCTAGCTGCTGTCGAATGTCCGAGCGAGTCAAGAGTTCGTGACAGGTTTTTTTCTTTTTGCTGTGGATATTTAAGTCCAATAGAATAAATCTTCCTCCTCCATCGTCCTGAGGCCAAATGTCTATTAAAACATAAAGATGGATCCTGAGAAATGCCATTTTCCGATTCATGGTCCCTGGTGGATGAACTGCCGAACAGCCCCAGGACACAAACTTACCTGTGTCCAACAGATCGAGATCGATCTCAGGAAATGATGCTCACTGTTCACGTTCAGAGATTTTCGATGTTGACGCGATTAAAAACACAAACTTTTACGTTTCTTGGTTTTATTCCACAAATGGTGAACATCTCAAACGTGTGAGGGAGCATCAGTATAAACACTTGTCTTTTTAACTCGCGTACCTGCTTATTTACAGTTTGACTTTATACAACAAAAGTGCTTCAGATTTAACTTTTGAAATTGATAATAACAATAGTAACACAATGTGTGTTCATGAGATGCCTTTAGTATAGAAAAAGATTAATAAATGAATCATTTTAGGTAGTTTCCTCATCGACGGCCGGTTTGAATGAAAATACAAATAGAATAAAGTGGATGTTTAAGGATTTTCTTTGCTTCGTTCATCATCATCGCTCAGTTTTACTAACAACTTTATGACATCATCATCGCTGTCACGCCATCTTCCTTCGCTGCCGCGTGGCCACCTGCTGTCCCATAATACTCAAGCAGAGGCCCTCGGGAAGAGTCACGTGGTCTCCGTTGACTCCTTCGGGCCGCAGCGGTGGAGCCCCGGAGAACCGCGACCGAAACAAGATGTCCTACAGCCGCACACGAACACGAAACGAGGTCCAGTCGGATTAGATTCTGCACACGATGGGAGGTTTATCGCAGAGACGCGTGGTCGACAGCGAGGACCGAAGAACGGTTGTGATCACAACGTACAGTCACACTTCGCCTGTACAACAGCGTCAGACACCCACATTTACCTCTGACAGGGAAACTACCATGTTTAACTTCTTTTCTTTTATCAACCGTTCTGTGATTTTTACTTTATGTATGCAAAACTGGGGGTTAGTAGGTTAATTGGTGACTCTAACTTGTCCGTAGGTGTGAATGTGAGTGTGGATGGTTGTTTGTCTCTACATGTCAGCCCTGCGATGAACTGGCGACTCGTCCAGGGTGTACCCCGCCTTCGCCCCAAGATGCTGAGATAGACTCCAGCCCCCCTCCGCCACCCCTAACGGGATAAGTGGTAGAAAATGAATGAATTAATGTATTTTTATTCATTTTCCCCCTGATTTATTCCTCTATGGCGCCGCCGTCAAGTCAGCGTGGAAATCGCCTTATATCTGCTTAACCGTAACCCAGGAACACTAACAGAGTAATTGTTCTTCCCTTTCTATGTGGACAGAAACTTCTAGTCGACTTCTACGTTAACCCTCTCGAGACCCTCTGGAGGTTCCTGAACCAACCGCAGCTGCTAACAACCTTTTAGTCCTGGCGGCCATTTTCTGCATCGCCTTTGGATACTTGTGGCACGTAGCTGATAGTACTTGCGTATTAGTGGATATTAGAGTATTTTTACATTTTACTTCAGTATGACTTCAGCTAACTTGTTCCACCACCAGGGGGCGCTCACGCCCGACAGTGTTTATTTGTACGGAAACGGTGTCGCGTTCGACACCCTGCCTGCCTTCGAACTCAGCCCCTGAGTGACGGGCCGAGTGGGGGCGGGGCCGGACGTCAGGTGATTCTCATCAACTCATAAAGCAGGAAATGTCAGAGTTTACCAACAGGAAGTGGCCCTCAGCAGATTGAAAAACAAAAAAAACTAAAAGGATTTTACTCCCATTTTCTCTGACCAGCAACAAATGTTCCGTCTGACCTCGCAGTGGAGTTCAACCGCACTGCCAGCGAGCTTTTTCTGCGACTTTACAAGTTGACGAGAAGCGTCCGAGCGCAGCGTCGTCACAGCTCCGCCGCCGCCTTCCCATTGGCCACAGTCTGCTCCTCCTCTTCCTGTCTCCTCCGTCTGTTGAAGAAGCCGAGCTGAGCACAGACACATTGACGGCTGTCAATCATCAGTCGCCCATTAACAAACATTATACTGAAGCGCACGGTGTGTATCTTCTGCCACCAGGGGGCTCTCAATCAAAACAGAAGAGCATCATGTTACAGAAGGCTTTGTTGTTCTTCATGGGTTTGTTTATTTTTATAGATTAAGATTCATTCAGTGTGCATAGCATGAGCATGTAGCCAAAACACCTACATCGCCGCCTGGTGGCTGGCTGCAGTATGGGTCATGAACCACACTGAAAACTCGAAGAACACGTGAAATCATTTCCTCTCAAAGATGTTTCCTGTCATTTGTGGTTAAGTCTCATCGTGTTGATGTATGTTCACATGTTTTTTTTCTCTGATCCATCTGGTTTTAATTATTTGTTTGATGCCATAAAAAAGGGGTGGAACGTCATGATTGACAGCTGAGCTCTGCTGCGCGGACTGTGGCTCTAAAAGATATTTTGACTTTATTACAGAGGGAGTAAGTGAGGATGGTCAGCCGTCTTTTTAACTACTGCATCTATTTTTAATCTATTTTTCAACATTTAGAAAATGTATCATAATAATTGAACATTTAATGTATTTAGACTCATTACACAAACAAAAATGTTTCAAACACTGTACGATCCTAACTTTAATAACTGTGACCTACAGCTCAAAAAAAGAAAAAGAAATCTTAGAAAAATATGACAAATATTTGAGTGTGACTGTATAAGTAACAGTATAATCATCCAAATTAAAACAGGCTTGAGATAGATCACTTTACATGTAATGAATATAGAATGTAGTTAACATTTTTGAATAAAAAATTAAATTACAAAAAAGTTTTCCATTATATTCTATTTGTTTGAGTTACACCTGCAATGATACATGTTTAGTTACGAAAAATAATATTTTTATGAAACACACGGATAGAACATATAAATGCATTTGAAAAAGTGGGATTTTTTTTAGCTTTTTGACTTTATTTTTTAATCTGAGCTGTATTTCCCTAAACTTTAGGGATCTAAAGTTTCACAAATACATCTTTTGTGTATGAAAATTACTTCAGTTTGTATTTAGCTAAAAGACCAACAAATAAGGCTTCAGCTGAAAAATATTGTTGTTCTCCTTTAAATCATTGGTTTCTCGTGATGGGTTTGGGCCTCAAGGGGTTAAAATAACACATTTTGATGTTTCATGTTTTATCTTTTAACAGATTGTAAACTCTGATTTCTGGCTGACGCTGACACTGAATCTGAAATTAATGTCTTGTTTTTTTGACAGAAAGTACACACGTGTAAACAAAAGCAGACCAATTTTTTTTTTTTAAAGTAATTTAAACTAAACACGAGAGAAAAACTGACTCACTGTAGCCATAAAAATGAGAAACGGAGATATTTGACAACCACATTTTGATTTTATGAGGATGCTGTGAAAGAGCACAGGTAATACTAGTGTGTGTGTGTGTGTGTGTGTGTATACCTTCCACAGGGCCAGGACCAGTAAAGCCAGCAGCAGCAGGCCTCCCAGCGAGCTGCCCAGTATAATCATCCAGAGCCGGATGACGTGATCCTCGTCCTTTCTGAGCTCCAGGATTATCTGCCGGCACAGAAACTTCCTGTCACGCTTCTCAACACACCAAACCAATAAATGATCTGATGAGGATCAACAATCTGCGGCAGCAGAAGAGAGAAAACGTGCTTGATATTCCCAGAATTCAGCTAATTATTGTTTTTTGGTGGAAGCTGTTGTTTATTCACCATCATTATTATATCAGTTCAATATATTTTCTATTTTTTTGTCTTTTAATAAATCAGGTCCATGATGAACGTCTACAGTTCTGACAGCAGATGGCAGCAAAGACCCAGCTGATCTCTATATTAATACGGTTAAAAATCAGACACATTTCTGATGATTCTTTCTTCATATCACTGCTTGAGTTGAATGAAGAGGCTTAGAAGGGGAGAGATTAAAGCAGATTTTGATTAAAGCAGTGGTGGTGTGACGGGACAGAGCCACATTTGGTCATTTTCAGTCATTATCACAAAAAAATAACATGTCATTTCTGATCAAAGGGAAAATGGCCACAGTGGTGGAAGTCGAGAAAAATAATGGAAAGATTGGAGGGGAAGATGTGGAAATTTGAAATCATGTGATGTCTGTTGTTCATTAACAAGCTGATATTCATTTGCAGCAGGTTATTTTCCTTACATCTCCCCAAAACGACTATCAAAAAAAGAACATCACGCCCACTGACAATAGTCTATAGACGATGGACTTTGAGCATGAGAGGGTTTTTTCATAGCTACAGAGCAGAAATAAATGTTAATATTTAAACTAGATGGACCATCTTGAACAACAAATACTTTATTAAAAAAAACAAAAACATTTCATCAGAGGTTCTTCAACCTCTTTATGCACTTGCCGACGTCCAGAACAATGTTTCTGCAGACGACCAAGAGAGGTGGAAAGAAGGAGCAGTTAGCGGCTAGACCTCGCGGTGTTTTAAATGTACTAAGTTGTCAGTAAATGATGGCTGCAGCTTCTCCAGGCCAACGCGGAGTCTGTCCCATCTCCTGTTCCCGGACCATGGTGTGGACACAGAGCGGGAAATGACTCGCTCAGACTCATTCTGCACACATCATCACCGACAGACAGACTGTGTTAGCCTACCGCTAACATTTAAGTGCTGTCTTGTTAATGAAAACATATTTCCTCAAAGTTTTCATAATCAAAGACCTGTTTTGATCTTGCACAATTTCATCATTTTAAAAAGGGTGTTTACAAACATTGTTTATCGTAGTTTTTGTTTTGCCACCACAACACATTGTTTTCTTTTAGGGGACCCTAACCAGTATCCAATGGGAGCCACTGCGAGTTTTTGCTGGAGGTCCACCAGTAATCATAGCGTGGAGGACCTGAATTATATTTGGTGGTTAATATCACATTTCCTGTTTGGTCACGTCTGTTGTCTTGTGTCACTTTGGCTGTTCTGTCAAGTTTCCCGCCTTTGTGATGTTTGTTCGCCCCGCCCTCACGTGTTCACCTCATTGTGTATTTAGGAACCAGTCTTCTCTTCCATCGTTGTTGGGTCAGCTCTACACTCGCGTGAGAGTTCCAGCCTCTATTTTCACCAGCACTTACTGATTGTACCTGTTTTTCGATCGTCCCCTGTACTTGTCAACTTTTGATTGTAGCTGCTGCCGGCCTGTGTCCTGACCTTTGAGGGACTGAGTGACGAGTCTGCTTCGTGGCTCCGGTCACTATCTGTACCTGACAGCCCCAACCTTAATTAAAAAAATGGCTTCATTTTGCATCAGCTGGTGGGAGTTGGGAGTCGTACCTGTCGGACTGGCGCCTCCTCCTGGAGGAACATGGGGCTGGATGCTTCCAGTTGGATGGAAGCGGCAGTCAGCACCTCCAAGGACCTGAAGTTGGTCTGAAACAGTTCGTCTGAGTGTCACACAAACAACTCTAACAAATGGATGCTATCGGTGATTTGAAGCCCATTCGGTTCCTCACAAACATCCGGTTTTGTGCAGAAGAGGTGGATGCCGGAGGAACATTCTAATCTACATTCTGAATTCACACATGAGCAGGAAACACCGAGGTGCCTCGGAGACTCACAGCGAGCAGAGCGGGAAGCTGAACTTGTCCTTCGAGCGTCACCTTCAGCTCTCTGGATGGCGGCAGGTTCAGTCTGCACTGGACCGCCACGCTGCCGCTGTTACTGCGGTTCTGCAGCGGGCGAGAAGAAGAACGGAGACGTTAACAGGAAGTCCGATGCCTGACGATTCTCAGACATTCTGAGACGAACGGCATCGATCTTACCAGCTGTGTCAGGTGAGACAGGTCCTCAGCTGTAACCGCGCTGGTTGTTCTGGGTTGAGGCAGCACGCAGTGAGAATCGGTTACCTGCTCCGAGCAAAAGGGGAACTTAGTTTTTACACCTTCTCTTCATTCATTTATTGACCCAACTAAACTATTTCCCCCCTCGTACTCGCTCGATGCTGAAGTCTGTGATGTTCACCAGCTGGTTCCCCTGCCCGGTCACCGCCCAGATCTCAGCCCTGAACACCACGTCCTGCACTGCGAAGAGTCCCAGGTTCTGGATCTGCAAACAAAGTAATAGAAAATCAGAGAAAGAAATGTTCAGCCACTGTGTAACTAGCAGTGTCTGACAGCATTAGCGGTAGTAAAACGTACAATGATATCAGCTGCGATGTTACTGTGTGTTCGCATCGCGATGGTTACCCACTTTTCGTGGGAACTGGCTCAGTGGCGGCAGGAGGGTTTGCACATTAGCCAGCGACACGTCAAAACTAGCTCAAACCTTGGAATACAGTAAACTCGTCTCTGATGACAAAACGTTCCTTTTCCTTTGGACCGTGTTTTGCATTAAGATGAGACTTCCTCTCAGTGTCTGGACGCAGCGTGGCAACGTTTCTGCGACTCACGTAGTAAGTGAGGTTGAAGGTGGAAGAGCTGCTCTCTGCTTGGTCCTGTGGCGAAGGGGAGGAAGAGGAGGAGCTGCTTGCTCTGATCTCAAAACGAGGCGGGTTGGGGTCCCTGAGAGGAGAGGAGAGGAGATTTACAGTGAGACCACAATTTATCCTAATCAAACTACGTGATTAAACACGTCTGTCGATTAAACACGATGTCAAATGTAATTATAAAGTAATTTCCGGCAATCGATGTCTTAAAGTAAAGAATGTCCAGGTGCAGAACTGAATGTTTTCTGATGGTTTGTTGAACTCACCAGGTTACCTGACAATGACCGATGGTGGAACTTGCTAACCAACATGCAGCATTTTTTGGAGCTTATTGCTGTGAACCTGATTATTAATCTGTCGTTCTCAGGAAAAAATGGCTGACGGAATGAAACAATTGTTGGTTGTGGCTGATTTGTCAAAGTAGCGGAGAGAAAGAAAAAGTACACCGATGCTTGCTGGTTTACTTCCTGGTAATGCGGCCCGCTGAATACATGCTGCAGTGTCACTGGCTCCGCCCATATATTATATTAGCTGCAATACCACAAGTGGCCACCGGATAAAGTTAAAAGCACCGATGCTCACGGACGCTCAGATCGGGAAGCGACATCGTCAAGAGTTTTTGCCACTGGTGGGCGTGGCTTACATGGTGCAGCTGTTTATCATAATCAGCACCACACCTCTTACACTTTAACCACCAAACATTTCAATGTTTCAATCCGATGGAATCGGCTCGTCCGTGTCTGACTCCCACCTGGTGAAGAGCAGGTCAGCCTGGTACCTCACAGGGAGGAAGATGTCATTGACGTTGTCGTCTGGGTATCCATCCTCTCCCTCGCTGGTGAGCACACACAAACGCAAACGTTTGCACCAAACAAATGTACCAACATCAAAAAGTTACCGCAACAGCCTGTGAGACATCGCTGAACACGTGACGGGGCGTCGTGGCGTCTTCAGCCCTGACACCGTCTCCACCCGTCCATTACACAACGTATTGCTTGTTGCTTGTCATTGTAAATAATAATACACTGGATAAAAAATAAAACAATAACAAGTGAGCCGTGTACTAATAATGTGTTTGTTGTTTCCTTTTTGTTGTCTTATTTGTTCGAAGTGCATTTATTTGTAATTTCTTGTCTTAACGGTTGTTTAAATCGTGAAGTCAGATGCAGCTATCGTAGACTGTAAATTGTCACATATTTACAAACGGCGGCCACAGTTTTCTCATCCAAACGTAAGATTTAAATCCCCTCTGAACTGGAGACGTGTGTGAAAAGACTCCGCGGGAAAAGCATCGCAGCACGGCTGTCTCACCTGCTGGTCGTCATGACAACCCGTACATGGTCCAGGACGACGGGTCGGCTGAACTCAAACTCAAGACGGAAAGATACCTGGACAGGAAGAGAGCGAGGGGAAGATGACATAACTAAAAACAGATGCCACTTTTTCTCGTATAGAAATGTTGTGAAAACTGAAACGTACAGTGATGAAAGGCGTTAAAACGTAGAAGAGTAATAAATAAAATGAGAATAAATACGAGTGAATAAACCAGAAAAGTAAAGTTACTGGGGGTTTTATGCCTGTGTGAGTCACAGAATGTGGTCAGTGGAGGTACAGTGGTGGGCTGGTTTTTGTCGTTATGTCACCATGATATCAACATCCCTTAAATGCATTCTTGAGATATCGTGCTCACAAGATTGGAGGTGACCTTTGACCTCCTACGGTCAGTATCTACGGATCAAAACCGACTGTCAGTGGCTTTGATCTGAGTTTTTGCATTCACAAGCGAGGCCCGCATGAGGCTGCACGGTGTACGGTGACCTTTGACCTTTGACCTCCACAATCTAATCACTTCAAAGTCTGAAGAAAATCCCTCAAAGCTGTTGACGGACACAGGACGGCCAGAGCAGGCAGCATAAGGTCTCAAAGGGCATAAAAAGACATGTAGTGGAGTTCAGTGGAATAAAGGAATCTATAATAAATAGCGATTCCATATAGGAATCTCTATCTGTATAAATAAATAGAGGTTGATCATTCATTAATTAATTTTAAAATAGTAATGAAATCACTAAGGAATAAATAAACACGGACAGTACAGATGAATCTCAGAGGGACTCCCATGTGACAGAGGATCTTATCCTGAATAGTGCCATAGTGCCGTTCATCGGCATTATTTTAGACCCTGCATGACTGAGAAACTTTCCTTTTACTTTTTTTTGTTCATTGTGATGAGCAATAACTGATAGGAATTTAAATGGCGCGATCGTGTGACGCCATCAAAAGTCAGAAGCTCTCGAGTGACAATAACAATCGTCAGATGAAACCAAACATGTCATCACAGGTATGTGGTATGAAAACACAAAGGTGTCTTATTGGTTGTATTGACCTGCGGTGGTAAACACCAGTTGCGCTGATGAAAAGCGGCGCCTACCTGGGAAAAAGACTTCATGAATGGAGCGCTGATGTTGCAGCTTCGCTCGTTGGTCAGTCTGTCCTCGGAGGAACACTCCATGTGAATATCTGACTGGTCCTGTGGGGGAGGGGAGGAGCCTGTTGAGACTCACGGTGCAACTGATAAAGACGTTCCTCAGGATGCAGAGGCGCAAAAGGCAGAAATTTGTTATACGCAGGTTCCAGATTAAACTTTGTACTGTTGTCATTAACTGACTAACTTTGAGGAACAGTTCACCACAAACTCAAGTCTGTAGTTCTTCCTACAGACATTTATTTTTGTTTATTTCTGGTTTAATAACCGTGCGTGAGAACACCTTGACTATGACGCTGGAGAAGAGGAGGTTGGAGGAGGTGGCGATGTGGATGGCGGCTCCATACGCATTCTCTCCCCGATTCTCCAGACGGGCAAACACGACCATCCTCCTCCGGCCGCCCTCCACCACGTAGCCCGTACCCTCTGACTTCCCCTGGGGGCTGCAGACTGACCAGGCGGCCCATTCCCGCTTGCTGCAGAAGTGCCTGAAGGGGAAACACGGTTAACCGTGTCAGTGGTCACAGGATGCCAGTACGTGTGTGTGTGTGTGTGTGTGTGTGTTACTCACTGAACATCCATGAGGTCAGTGTGACTGTGCAGGATGAGGTCGGGAGTGCAGGCATCCTCCTGCTCACAGCCGTTCCAGTAGGGGATCTACAGCGAGAAACAAGGATCGTTTCATGTCTCTTTGATAAGACAGCCGTCGGAGATGCTAGCAGCTCTGTGAGGCTGAGTGCTAACAGGCTAACATGCTCTCAGGGACTCTGCTTGTTTGCATGTTTAACAGCTACAGTAAAATGTTCTCTAGCCTAAGGAACTTTCACCGCTCGCCCCTAAAACTGGGCGGAAACTTCCAGTAGGGCAATTTTCCATTACACACATCATTTTGCAGCAACAAAGTGCTTGTGTACTGTGCCCAGGAGGTCTCCGATCTTGTGCTGCTCAATTCGGAGAATTGAGTGAACAGCATCAGCCTGTAGCACATCTATCCCATAATGTCAATGAGTTAACGCGCTCTACTGCCCCTACTGGCTGCCTTGTTTCTATTGGTCAAAATTCATCGGGATTGAACTGAATGCACTCACTGCACGTGACGTGGTGCAAAACCGCCGCTGTGAAATGAAATAATGGGACTCCTATTTGAAAAGCCACTTCAGCATCCTAAACACAAAGAGCAGTTGTGTTTGTACCCTTTTACCCGCTGACCTGATCTCATTATCTCTGCACAGTCGTTTGAATGGGGTTAAAGGTCACGATTCACAGCCGAGTCACCGCACAGAGTCTGGCTCCGGATGACATCATCAGCACAACATGGCAGCACTCCTGTCCGACATATTTTAGCTCCAGTTTCGTACGGTGGGTAGAAGTAGAGATTTGTCAGCCATCTTTACTTAGGTCAATGATTCAAATCGACATTTTAAATCTACGAGAGCCCCGATAGGCAGGAGAAAAAAAGATTGTGGGATTATTTTCAGGCTTCTTCACCACTTTTGAGGTGATCAAATATATTTTGAGCAGTAAAAAAAAATGTGATAATAATAGTATCTAACATACTAGCCCACTGCATATGTTTTTGGTGTCTATTTAATGCCTGATGAAAGCGTGAATACTTTTAGTCCATTTTTGAAATATTTGAGGTAGTGGTGCAGTCTTAGTATAACGTTAAACCATTATATCATCTAAAACTTAAGTATGACTATTTTGACATGTTTCTACAAGTGAACCAATTAGTTATCGTTGCACATCCCTTTGGACTTCCATACAACCTGTCCAATAGTTGCTAAGACCCTCATGATGAAACTGGAGAAAGAGAATCTGATGCCTCCCCAAAATTATTAGCATATAACTGGGGGTTAGTAGGTTAATTGGTGACTCTAAATTGCCCATAGGTGTGAATGTGAGTGTGGATGGTAGTTTGTCTCTATATGTCAGCCCTGCCATGAACTGGCGACTTGTCCAGGGAGACCCCACCTTCGCCACAAGATGCTGAGATAGGCTCCAGCACCCCCCCCACCGAGACCCCTAACAGGATAAGCGGTAGAAAAATGGATGGATGGATGGATGGATGGATGGATGGAAGGCATCAGGGTTCCGTGACCGTTTCTACACTGTAATGACCCCACCACACCACCAGGGGCTCCCGTTTTCTGGTCGCCCTCTCCTCTGTTCCAGGTTCCCGGTGGAAGCAGGATCATAATTGGGTGATGTGCTACTGCAGGGCCCAGTTACCCTCACCACACACATGCATCCACCGCTGCTCTCTGACACTGACAGAATTCTGTTGGGAAAATTCTCGTCTCGACCTCCTTTTAGTTGCAGCCTAAGAGCCGAGTTGTAACAACACTTTATTCAACTGATGCTGAAATGTACAAATCAGTCAGTGTGTCGTCACTTTGCTGAGAGACCTTACACGATGTCATACAGTAATTATGACATGGTGTGAGCGTAAACTCTCACCTCGGTCCTCAGAACGGTCGGCCAGTCCGGGTCCATCACCGGCCCCTCGTCAGTGCTCTGCAGCCCCGTCTCCAGGACAACCGAGATGGGACGTCCGTAATCAGTCGTCTCCTTTTCACAGTAACATCAGCAAACATGTAACCCGTGTATTTGCCTGTTTATTAACGTGTGTCCGTGTTTTTGGGAGTCATTCTGACCTGGACAGAGAAGCCGAGGCGTTGGCAGGTCTGACGTCCCGTCTGCAGGAACAGACTCCTGCGCTGCTGACGGTCGGACTCGTCCAGAAGAGCTCGCGGAGGAAAACGCCTCTCATCCAACGTCAGACTGTACCAGACGGCTGTGAGGAGGAGGAGGAGGAGGAGGAGGACAGTTCAGGGAGTCTCACCCAGCTCATATTTACCAGCTCATCTCACACTGCACTGACGCTTCAGTGTGAGATGAGTCGTTTTCTACACGTCATGTTGTCAGCGATGCGGCACAAAATGAATCCTCCTGATTCAGACTGTTTCAGGTGCTGAACGTCGGACATCTGAGTGACCCTTAAAGCTACGGAGGGCGAGAAGTGTCGCACGGAATGAAAAAGTCCCAACACAAAGTAAAAAACATTTAATTTCCACATATGGTTTGTGGAGCAGCAGAGTCCCAAAAGAGATCTATTCACTACAACTACGAAACCTTGCATACTTGTAAAGATGATAAAACAAAAACACAAGCGTCCGGAGTCGACACACTCATGATATCTCAAGTTTTTCTCCTTTTCACAATAAAAGAGACAGAAATATAGACTGTTTCTATCAGGATGGAATGTAAATCAACTCAGTTTTACTGACTGGTGACTCAATAAAAAGGTTAGATTATATATTCAAATTATTTTGTTTCAAACATTTTATTTCTATGTATTTCAAATAATTTACTTAAACTGATTCTTTGTCTTAACATTGGTCATATTTCATTCAGACTCTTAATTCATGCTAATTTCTGATCAGTCTTCGTGTTGTGTGGACAGGTGGGTGTGTTTTGGAGGAGCAGCTGCTCTCCTTCCTTTGCTGCTAACAAATTATCTAAGTGACGTGGTTTAAAGAGCGTCTGGTCTCTGGACTGCAGCTGCACCGTACAGATGTCTTTATTACGTGAATTCATGGCCTTATACTTAATATTGTTGCTGAGTAATCTTGTCTGAAAGGAAATGTGTTTTTATTTTTACATTCAATTCTGATCATCATCAGTAATTAGTCACCGTTATTTTATTAATCCTTTAAAAAACAACTTTTCTCTCCATTTTCTCAGAGGCCAGTGTGACATCTTCAGGTTGCTTCTTTCGTCCGGGCAACAGTCCAGTACCCAACGACTCTACGTCTGCTCTCAGAAATGTCAAGAAAATCCCGAAGAAGGTCGAACCGGCAAATAGTTCAACATTTTCGACTGAAAAATGATTAAAATGATTCATCGGATATTAAAACAGTAGGCAGCTACTATTTTTCAGAGATCAACTAATCACCGCTGCTCTATTCTGCACATCACCCTCTGATCAAACTGCAAGACGTGGCTACGTATAAGAGAACGTAAAGAGTTGTGTTCCTAATTTTTCTTCCTAATGTTTCCATTTTTCTTCTATATTGATAAATGACGCGTTTCCTGCTTCCTAATCGCTTGTAGCACAGCGGAGCTCCGGTCATCTGGTTGACACCTGAACGGGTTGATTATCGCGAGCTCGGAGAGCTGACGTCAGCCGCTTCAGTCCAGCACAGTTCAAGTGAGAAACGCCACGTTGGCACTTTGAGGAAGTAAAAGCGGATAAAAAATGTTTAAATCAAACATTAAGACTTGGTCAACCACAGCGTCTGGGCTCAATCTGGCAATTGAAACGTTCTACTTTGATACCGTGTGGACTGTTTGCTTGCACCTCTGCCTCTGTTTGTCCTGTGTCTAATTCAGACCAGACGATGGGGGGGAGGAAGACGAGGAGCTGAAGGAGAGAGAGAGAGAGAGAGAGAGAGAGAGAGAGGCGAGGAAGGTATGAAGTGATGGAGGGAGGAGTGGCGCACTTTAACAGCAGTCGGCTAGAGTTAGCATGCTAGCGCTCTCTCCCTGCAGCCATCTGAAGCCAATTACTCAGAGACACGACAACAGCTTCACTGCACCTCTGCTGCAGCAGAAGACCGTGACCACACTTTCCACATATAGGCGGTCCAAACACCAAACATCTGGCTGGATCACAGACCAGCCGTCGACACAGCCGGATGAGCAGACTGCTGTCATCATCTATAGACTTTTTGCTTCTTCGCAGTAGAAGCTGCCGGGTGTGACCGCAGCCGGCTACTGAGCAGCGTGGAGTTACATGCTCACACATACATTGAACATTGAGTTTAGGAGGGAACGACTCAAACGGGCACAAACAAGCTTCCTTGACAATCATCCTCGACGCGGGCTCAAATGAGACACGTCAAAGGGGCGTTCCTTCAGTCGCAGCCACGAGACAAACCCTCGAAGGGTTCGTTCAGACGTTGGATCGCCACGTGACTTGGCTGATCCGACCACAAGTGGAGAGCTCGTGAGCAGAGTTCGTGGGTTCACAAATGGCTTTACGATGCGTCAGTACGCAAACAATCACCTTTAATATTTCCAACTGCAAAGACCAAAGGT
Organism: Mola mola; assembly: GCA_001698575.1. Classification (NCBI taxonomy): domain Eukaryota; kingdom Metazoa; phylum Chordata; class Actinopteri; order Tetraodontiformes; family Molidae; genus Mola; species Mola mola. The sequence continues at coordinate 3,406,519 of KV751377.1, read as the reverse complement.
GTTGCGGCCTTTATCCAGTAGGGGCAGCATTGCCCTAAAGGTGCGAACTTTGCTTGACAATAAAAGAAGAAAGCCATGTTTCCACCAACGGAGGTACGCTCATTACAGGCGTGCGTTTCCACTGGCGACCGAACCGTTACCTGGTGGGCGGGGCAGCCTGACATCATAGAAAAGCGACACAATGTGTCCCTCTAATAAAGTTGATGAAATACCTGTAACAACAAACGAAACAAACAATGGAGGACATCCAGCATTTCCTGTTGTTTATCACACACAGTAGAGGGACTCTGAGAAAAGGCTGCAATTGTCACAGGGAAGTGACGATTCTGTCGGCCGATCGGCCGACCGCTGTGGGTCTAGCACCTCTTTGTGGTGCAGGGCAGCTCTGGTTGGTGACTCGAACCAACTGGCACTATTGAAGAGTATCGTTCAAAGCTTTTGACGGCGGACACGTAAAAACGCGCGTACCGTACTGAACCGTACTGCTTGGTGGAAACGGGGCTAAAAAGCGTTTCCCGTGTTTAGACAACCAAGCAGGAGATCTCCACACCAGGGAGAATTGAGACAACGCGGATTACGTCTATTTC
>KV751377.1:3352257-3385244 GCA_001698575.1 Mola mola | reverse complement strand
CACACACACACACACACACACACACACACACACACACACACACACACACACACACCTTGAAAAGCTCGAGCAGGAGTGATGGGCTTCCCAGAGGGAGGCTGGGGAATAACAAACCACAACACATAGTTTCCACACGGAGGTTTGCCGCTCTGCCCCGGACGCAGCAGAAGCCGATCGTGAGACAAAAGCAAATACTTTCCACTTATTTACCTGCGACTTCAAAGGTAGAGAGAATCTGTAATGGTGGAAGACTTCACGGTATTCATCACGCCTGAAGCGCTGCCAGGTTCGTGAAACAAAAGAGAGGGAGAGCCAGGAACTTGAAGAATCTCGCCTACAACCGCAGACGGACCAGGGAAGGACACGCTCCCTTTGTTTTCACCAAATTTTGTCTCCCGTAACTCCCTCCTGATCTTTCCATCGGCGCCCTGCTGCCCTTAAAATGACACATTCCTCTGTTTCAAAGGGCGAGTTCAGAATCACGGTCGTCTCACGATAATAAACAAACCGAATGGGGGAACAGCAGACCTGCAACTGCTCTCCTCTACAAGGCAACACTGCTGGTTTGGGCTTTGGAGGGATCTGATCTCATGTCATTTTTCTCAATATGACATGTCTGATCTCATTTTATCTCCACGACAAACTTTTCACACACTCACCTGTTGTCTCAACTGCATTTATCTCATCACTGTTCATCCCAGTTCAATCCTCTCATCTTACTTTGTCCCGCCTGACTTTGGCATGTGTCTAATTTCATTCATTCATTCATTCAACGTTTCTCGTCTCATCTCATCCTGTTTTATTTTGTCACCACAACGTATTTCTGTCAGGGTCCGATAGTGTCAAGTGTCTGTCTGTTAGGGTCATTCGGTCTTTCCTGTTTTACTTTGAAGTTCTGTTTGTCTCTTATTCCCCATGTCCTGTCAAGTCTTCTCCCTCAGGTGTGTGTGATTATCTCTCCTCCCTAATGTGTCTCACCTGTGTCTAACTGTCTACCTCTCCCTTGTGAATTTAACCCCCGTGTTTCTCTCCTCCTGGGCCAGATTGTCTTGTCGTTTCCAGTCAGCAGCCGAGCGTTATTGTCTTGTGAGTTCCTTGTGTTTGACCTTGTTTCGTCTCTCGATTACTGAGTTTAAATTGTACCTTTGCCATCCAGTTGGATTTCCCAGTTTCGACCTAATTTTAGTAAAAAGACTTTGATTCAGAAAGCTCCCGGTGTTCCTCTGCATTATTGAATCCCCCAGACCCGATAGCTTCATCTCACCTCCTCACCTGTTACGTCAGCTCCCTTTATCGCATTGAAGTTTGTCTCATCATATCTGATCACAATCAGCTCATCTCACTTAGTTACACCTTAATCTCATCTCATCTCACGTTCTATAATTCATCCCAACTCATGCCAAAGCTCTTCTTCTCTCCCTTTGTCTCGTCTTTCTTCACATTTTCACATCTCCTGCTGGCTTCCTTGGTGGCTTGTTCGGTTGGTTTTTGGTTTTAAGATTACAGGCAAACTACTGGATTTAGGGTCGTTCCTGGAATTTTAATGTAAGAGAAATGTCTCGCCTTGCTGGAGACGTGTGCTGTCATTCTAGTTTGCTCATCTCTTCTGTGTCGTAGCACTTCTGTTTATCTTCCTTGCAGCAGGTTGGAAACCCAGACATTAATGTTGGAAGTAGAAAAATGAAGGTTGGTGGCATTAAAATGAATGAGGAGACACCAGACAAACACTCACAGACTGACAAAGAGAGCCAACGACAAACTGTACAGGAAGTGATGTGGCCATAGGATCAGATCTACATACGGAAATCTTAATTTATAGCAGAGAGAGCAATAAATAACCCCTTTCTCTCCTGCTGATATGTTCCATTTATCAGTGAAAAATGAGTCGTGTTGACATGATTCCGACATCTCAGCATATTTTTTCTGAAACAAGGCACAATGAGGACAGAAACCAACAACTGACTTTCCTGGAAACATTTACCAGGTGAAGGTTTCTTAACTCACTTTTCCAGGAATTGGAACTTTGCCTTTGACAGGCCACCATATCCAATAAATCCCACAGTTCAGCAGCTATTTTCGTTATTAAGCAGACAGACACTAGTGCGTTCACCTGAAGGCACCTGGAAAAGAGATAATCTGAGGCTTCCAAATGTCTGAAAGTTTGAAAGAAGTTTGGATCGTTGACACCTGAAAACATTTATTCCATTAGTCATTTAGGTGTAATGACATTCGCCAATCTGTCGTTTTTACGTCTCTGATGTAAACTGAAAGCAGGTTATAACAACACATGTTGCATGTTCATATTGTTAAAACTCTTGTGCGATGATTTTAATTACCTCGCTTCGTTTAAACACAAGCAATTCAAGTGAAAACTTCATGACTCTATAGATGACGATAATCTGGTTCCTGTAGGTGACAGATTGTTTTTATGGTTTCTATATAACATTAGTTCCATGGACGATGACTGACCAGTACAGACTGGTTCCTAGATGTGGGGGGCAAATAATGAACTGGGACTCTCACCACTGACGTCCTCCTGCCTCGTGCTGCTGGACTGTGTAACCAAACTGGTTTTCTTTGGAGCCAGAGAAGATCTTGACATTCTTTGTGTCGAAGTTGAAGCAGAGCTGAAGATCTGAAACACAGAAGAAGATTTAAACTTTACACAAAGTGAAAGCTGCCCAATATAACCAGTCCCCCTGACCAGATGACTGTGCGTTTCCATCAGAATCCCTGCTGGCAGTCCATCACCACCACCTGGCCAACCAACACGTTACACCCATGGCTACAGCACAAAGGTTTATGTCCTTCTAATGGGGCTCCAGGAAATGAGGCAAAGTGTCGTATTGAAGAAGACGTTGAGGTAAAAACGTCCTCTGCAGAGCATAAATGACGCCTCATTAGTCAAAGATCTTTCTTGCACTAGTCCTTCTGGCCCACAACCCAAATTCTGTTTCTGAGCAGAAAGAACAAAAATGTCAGATTGAAATATTAATGTTGACGGTGTCCTCGTTGGCTGAGCTGTAACATTAGTCAGCGTTTTTCCATTACACACAACCTTCTCAACATTCTTTTGATTTCCAGTGGCTCCTGTTCCACTGCAAGAAGCCCCCCAATCAGGCGATGCTGCAGGAAACTGGGTCACCACCTCCACTTTATGCAAACAATTTACGGCACACACAAAGAAAAACAACAACAAACAAGGGAGGATATGGAGGAGGTTGTGGTTTCATTTTATTGTGTTTTATCGTGTTTGTCACGAGGAGACAAATTATCTTTGAGACGAGACCGAAGGCCTAATGTTAGCATGTAAACATTAAGCACTGTTTAATGAACTGGCTACGCTGTCACGTAAATACGTGTGGCGTGTCGTGTATTCCAGTAGAGTACAGGGATGATGATTCTGTTTGACCCTGTTTGGTCGGTGGTCAGCAATGGTTTACGTCACCTTTTCAAAATCACCTCAGCTCGCTTGCTACCTTGAACGAGGTGCTGCTAAAAATAACACAAGGTACAAAATTTAGGCAGCAGAAAACCGAAAATAGCGAGTCGAGGCAAGTTGAGTAGGCGCAATGCAGCCGAAATGGGGCAGTAATTAGGTAGCTGCTCGAAGGAAACACAACAAGGTCTGTTAGGCAGATAAACAGCAACGCAGGAATGAGGAAAATGATCTCTGGACGCTGTCACTGCAGAAACAGTTTTTTTTAATGTCCCAGTTCAAGTTTGACACTGTCGGAGCTCAAAAACAGGACATTCTAAGAGAATGAGTGCGTGACAGACGCACTCGCTCGTGCCAGAAACTTCAGGAATGAACTACAGTTTCTCGGCATGACGTTGCAGCTACTGGTACTTTATACTTAAAGGAGTCAGTGGGGCACATAAACAGGAGGTGATTCATGAAAAATGTATCTTCCACTGTCTGCAGCCTTCTAAAAGGCAGATTTTTTCCTCGCCGCCTTTGCCAAGTGGGAGAGCGTTCAGTTGGTAAATTCAAGAGCACCGTCCAGACCTGCGCTGAGTGAGTCTCTGCTGAGGAAAATCCAAGGGATTACTACATTTCAGTCTCCCTATTCTTCAAAGTGTCAGTCTGAAATATTCTAGGCCAGAGAGTTGACAGTAATAAATGATGGTAGCTCAGTGTGCTCGTCATATAAAAAGAGGACAATTTATGGAGCTAAGGTCAGAATTTATTGTTCTATTATTGTTTTGCTGCTGTATGTGTAACTCTAACGTGTCTGAGCCTCGCTGGCTTCTTTAAGATATGACAAACTGTGAAATCTGACGGTGTTAAAAATTAAAAATTGACGGGGGGACAGACCGTCACTGCTGCCGCAGCACCAACCGACTCTCGAACTTCCTCTGGTTTCAATTAAAACTATCGAGCAGGTCGGTGGACAGGCAGCGCTGGACGGCCTTGTGTGCTGCCAAGTCTGACAAAAAGTGAGTAAAGGATGATGAAAATGGCAGGAGGGTTTTTTCAAACGCCAGGAAGCCAAGAGCTGCCTGGAAAAAGGTGATTTCATCTGTTCAGCAACGTGAGCTCAATCTGGAACGTTCAAAAGGGCGAGGATTTTTCAAAAAATACATTCAATTGTGAGCGCAGAACGGCTCTTTTCCTCCAATAGAGATTTTTCCTTGCCATGGTTTTGTGCTCAGGGCTCCGATCACCTTCCAACTATTTCAGCTGAAGCTCTCCAGAAACTGTGTCACTGCTTAAAATCAGGGCAGCTGTGGGAAGACGCGTGTCTACGGTGTATACGTCTGTATGATTTATGTCCATATTTCACTTCTGTTATTACACCGGACCCTAATCACAATTTATCCATTTGTGTCTGATGTCATGCTAACGGTGGGGATAATGGAATAATGGAACAATGTCAGCCACTCTTGCAAATCATATAAATGTAAGTAATAATAATCATTATTATATTTGATACTGTTGATATTACGAACAATTTCCACAGACGCCTTTCTCAACACCCAAGGTCACCTTACAGCAGATTATAAAAATACAAAATGAAGACAAGTGGTAATGTGAACATGATGATTGCCACAGTTACTGGCCCAGTTTGAATACGTTGGTTTGAGGTGAGATTTGAATGATAGATATCATCCATTTGTCATATATTCCAGGAGCTTTTTTTAGGCCGCAGTTTGAGCTAACTTAACAGATTTGATAACCACCGACTGCATGGAAAAAAAAAATGGACGAAGCTTTGGCCCTCAACAGTAAAACCCAATTCAAAAGTGCCTTAAACCTGCATTCTCTCTAATTTCCTGCAGGGGGCGCTTCCACTGGTTGCAAATAAAGTCTACATAAATGGATTCATGGACAACTTGCCCTCCCGGTCGATTTTCTTCACTCGGCTGCTCAAAATGGGTTCGGGGTCTAAATCTTTAGTTTAAAGGAACAATATGTAACCCTGACCCCCAGTGTTTAAAACAGGTACTGCAGTCTAAATTCAAAACACGGGACAGAGCTGTGTCCCTCCGTACCCTCCTCCCTGGACTCAAAGTGCACTCGGGTTGCCAGGCCGTGGACGCTGAGGCCTCAGGGATGCTGAAACTCTCTATGGAAACCGACAACGTGAGATGATAAACTCATTTTTACCTCTTCAGCGTTCCGTCGGTTATATCTGAACCAGTTCGCTCGCCCGCGTCAGTCGCTGCAACACCTGCGTGACTGTCGGGATAACTGGTCTCTTATCTGGCCATGCAGGGGGGGCCCTCAAAACCGCTGACCTGCTCTGATCAAAGCACAAACAGACCTTTCTGCACCGGAATCCAAACTTAAGGAGGAGAAAATACCGGCTGCATGTGAATTTTGACCCCATTTAGAATAAAATAGAGATTAAAGCAGGTTATTTGTGTGTGTGGTGATACTTTGAGTGACAAGTTGCAACCTGTCAATCAAGCGAGGGGCAGACCTCAACCAGCTTGATATCCAGTTGCAGAGGTAGACGGCCACAGTTTCAGACAAATCCGCCCCTCATTCAAACACGTAACTTCTGAAACCAAGCGACCGAACCAACACGGCTGCGGCCGCGGAGCCAATCTCAGCTCTTCAAAGCGGGAGGTTCTGGAACCAATGGGCGACATCAGAGGGTTTACACTCGCTATCCCTTTAACCACGGTCAGACGGCCTCTAACATTGGCTGAAAGATCGTGTTTTCCCATTCTTTTGCTGTCCAAAAACATCAAGGTCTAAACATCCCGGAACGCTGCCATTTTGTGCTGCTGACGTCGTTTGGAGCTGGATGCAGCTCGAGGAGATGAGTTCCTTCCAGCCTGTGACCTGCGGGCCGGACAGCGACCCCGCTGACCTTTGCCATCTTTCCATGCGTGCTGAAGTATTTCCCTTCCGCTGCCGTTGGACGCGTTCAGCTGTGTGAATGTCCACAAGGTGGAAACGGGAAACAGAGCGATTCATCGGTGCCGGATGACAGACAGAGACTTGGCAGAGCTGAGGCACACGCTCCACAGTCTCCCAGACGCTGCCGTTGGACGATTTGGACGATCGCCCCTGGCACCGAGGACATTTATTTTAAAAAATGTTTGCGCCGTTAAAGAGGCTTTGTGTGTCTCTTGTTGTGTTTGTTCATACTTTGTGCTTTTTTCCAGATGTGTCAGCTTCTGTCGTAACTGAAAACACATTATCACGCCGCTGCAGCTATTGCACCGCCGGGGACAATGTTCTTGTCGTGCGACAAACAAACGTCCGAACTATGAGTGAGAAACCTGTTTGCCGCTCGCTGCAGCGGGCCGGCAGGCAGGCGGATGACCCCGCGGGTCAGAGGTCACCACTCTGCGTTGTATTTCCTCACCTGTCAGACGCAGCGACGTGTGACCGGCTCCATCTGGCCGTTTAAAGCGCTCTTTCTGATCAACTGGGTCAAGACGTGAACAGATTTGGAACTCTGAGTCAAAAACCGATAAGGCTGTAAATAAAAGCCAAGAATTAAGGGATAATCTCAAAATATTCAGTGCTGGACTGTTTTTGTGTTGGAAAACACCATGTGATTGGGTGGATTACTCACATCTTGAATTTAAAATGTTAACACCTCTTCCGCTGGCCAAGGACACATTCGATTCCAGACTTTTTTTGACGGAGGCTTGCTGTGAAAGTGTCTCCTTACATAAGGTGACACGTCCTCTCTCCCATTCCTAGAACTGGCTGAAAAAGGAGGAATATTTCTTATGTTTTCTTTAGTTATGTAAAACTTTTTTTTATTAACTCCAAACAATCAGAGAGTCTCTGCTTCTGCGTAACAGACAAAATGTTTTGTCTGTTTGGCTGCAGTAACAATTCACCAGTTTTGGAGCCCTTTTAAAGTTAGTAATTAATCCCACCTGTGTGAGACTGAAGGAAACCAGTAGTGGGTCATGGCTCAGGACTGATTTCTGAGACAAGCTGGCTTGTTTTATCTCGAACGGGGCGGCGGGGGGGTGGTGGCTGAACCGTTCCTGTTTGGTGTTTACCAACCGCAACCTGACAGACAACAACAACATGACTGATGTGTTGCTGCTGAGTTTTTAACGATTAGCCTAAAAGCTGCTTTTAAATCCCGTTCTGTTTCCTGGAGAAACATCCATCAGTGAGCAGCGAGAGCTCGCTGAACCTGCCGAAACCTCGAGGGACGCGTCCCCGACCTCCAACCCACCCCACCGAACTGCACACAAACTCGATTAGCAGGCCAGGAGCTACAGTTTCATCAGAGCGAGAGACGAAAACGCTCTCCGGAGCGAGTTCTGGTCTGCTCAGCTTCTGCTGAGGACCGAGACCTCATCTGCTCTTTGCTCCAGATATTCACAGCGGCGACCTTCCAGCCTGCGCTCCAGGAGGATGATTCCAACCTTTCTTCTTCCCACCTTCAGCTCATTTTCAGTCTATTAGAGATAAAACAAAACAAAGGACATGAGCTGCGTCCCGGTTCAGGGGTCCTTTGAAGACCGATGATGTCACAGCGGCGCCACTAAGGCTGTCCAGTTCAAGACGTTCCTTCAAATGCACATCACAAATGCAGCCTTTTTTACCCTCTGTTTGGAGGATCAGTGGGCTGCGTTCTTCACGGCCCACCATTTCCCAAGATTCATTGTGCGCAGGTTCAAACTTTCGTACAATATGTTGACCTGAGCAAGAGAGACGGCGAACTGGAGCGATGATTAACTCTCAACTCGCTCCAATAGGCGACAATGTTAAAATCAAAGGGATGTAAAACCTCAAAACTGACTGCAGCTGTTCACGCAACCAGGAAATCCCCGCAGGTCAGACCATCCCATAATACCTGCTGCGGCGTAGCCTTCGCTGTGGCCTTCGCAGCCGTCCAAAGCCACGTCTTAGGAGGATGGAACCCGTGTTAGTTTGGGTTGTACTGAGGTAGTGTGGCATCATGGGAGATGTTGTTTTCGATGTCAAACAACAACCCTCTCTCTTCCTGAGCTCGTCTTATAACAACGATCTGTCACGGCCGACAAGCGAGGCGTTCCCTATCAGGAACACGGCCAATCTACCGATGCTGTGCACCAGAAGGCACAGAGGGAGAACATCCGTGGATCTGAGTGGAACATTCTCAGCTTCACCTGTGTGTTGTGGACCATCTCACCAAGCATGCAAACATTTCAGCCTGCTCTGGTGTTCCCGTGGTTTACCACCGCAAACGAGCTACGGGGCATCATCAAGATCTTCCTGCTGCCGTGTACCTGCAGTGTTTGATCCAGCCTCGTCAGTCAGGAAGTGAAGGGGACCACAGATCAACGGCGCGAGGGAGGGGTGGATGTCAGGGAAACAGTGCACATCAAAGCCTGTTCCCCCTTTGAAACTGAATTTTACTGGTGTTTTCCTGAACTTAACCACATGGTTTGAGTGCTGAACCTTAACCACAATACCACAGACCTCGTGCCAAAGCATTAATTCAAGCTCGAGTTCGACTTCCTTCATCATATTCCGACTCTCTCCCGGTAGTTCGAGCTAACGCACCGTTAGCTTGATTAAAGCCACAGATTCTTCCATTCGACTGGACAGAAAGTGCCCAAACATCTGGCTCTTATCTTCAGCGTGAAAGGGGCCAATCAGCATTCATTCCCAGGTCACATGGGTCTGCAGTAGTCACGGGTATTTATTGGGTGACACCCAGGTGGACACGCTCATTTTTTCAGCGATGCTGTGGCGCTTTGAAGTGAAGGATGCTGGCTCGTTAAAAAACCTTTTCTAGCTGTCTCCCGAACATCGTCCTGTCAGAGGACTGAACAAATGACTTCAGAAACATCACCTGATCCGACCACACACAGCGCCACCGCTTCGCCGCTGCACCGCCATCGATGATCCATTCAGAGATTATATCTGAATTGACCCCAATCTGTCCGGCTCTTCACAGGCTCAACCTTTTTCATTTTGGACCAGATTCCAGCTGCGTTCCTGTTCCACAGAGGATGAACGAACACCACCTGCAGAACGACTTCAGTTCTGTAGTCAAGTTCAGGAAGCACTGAGACTGTTTTGCTTCCAAGATCAAAAATTTACTGTCAAGCTCATCGATGTCAACTTCACTCTTAACTACATATCGTTGGGTGTAATGAGCGCTGTAGATTCCAGGGGTCACTATTTACTAAACACTGATTTATCGGTCGGCTGATAATCTATTTTTAAAGTCAGATAGGTGATACTTTATCAATATTTTACACTCATAATTCACTTATGTTTATGAGTGAAGTTTAGTGTGTCGGCGTGCTGTTGTGACCACGATGTGAGGAGCAAAGGCAAGGTGGCGCTGTCCGTGTTGTGGCTCAGAGGGCCAGAAGAAGAGGGACTCCACATAAAAGTCACAAGATTTTCATTAATGTCAAATGCCTGACGAGTCCAAACTGCACCAACAGTGCACATGCACGTCGTCAGAAACACACCTGCCAGGTTTGAAGTGGATCGCAGGCGCAGTTTTCGCGATCTTTAACAGAAGGTCAAACACCTGTGATGACGTTAAAACGTTATAAATCATCATGTATCTGATAACTGCAATAAATGTGTGCGTATCCATCTTTCATCCAATCCATTGATCGATCCCTCCAAGACAAATCTAATATAGAGATATAGCGGCAATAATAATGTCATATTTCATGGTATATTTACTATTATTTTATTCAAACACCAAATCTGAAGCGTGTGTGAGAGAAAACTTCGAGTTTTTTAAAGTTTTGCTTTCATTCTCCCGCCTGCTTTCATCCTCAAACACAAAACAGAGTTGGCCTGTAGTATAAATGATTATGATTATGATTATTATTCCTCACCGGCTACTGAGTAGTGCAAGTAAATACTGTTTCCAAATCGTTATCATGAGTGATGCTGAACGTCATCATCTTGTGACGTTTTCAGCTAAGGGCTGACTGAAGTCAGAGGATGATGGAGAGACGTTCGAAGAATTGTTATTAATGCAAGTTTGTTAGCAAAAAAACAAGAATTAAAAAAAAATATTGTTTGATGCTGCGAAACCTTCTGCGAGCAGCAAAACGCTTTCAACCCCAAAACAACACAATAATGAATTTACTGAAGCGTCTCAGGGGACACCTGAACACAACAGACACCACACTTGTGAGTTGCCTCTAAAAATTACACAAATTACACCATCGGTCTTATAAATCACTCCAAACTTTTTATTCCAAACTGTGATGATGTGCTAAATTAGCAGTAAATCTTTTGAACTAAATCTGCACAGATTTGTTTGTCTTTCATAAACAGTTGCAGAAATTGAGTGTTTGTGTCTGGGGTGCATACTGTAACAGTTTCAGTCCTGGTTAAACGAGCTCCACACTGTAACACTAATTTTATTCAAAAGAAGACGTCATTTCTGGAAAAACGGGGTTGAAAAACAAAAGAATTCTCCTTTAAGTGGACAAAATCTGAAGGAACCATGGAAGAGCTGTTAATGATGCCCGGGCTGAAAACACCCATGAAGAGCGACAAACAGAGTTTTCCTGCCTCAGCGGACACTGATGCTCAGTAGAGTAACTTGTCCCACATTGACTCCGCTAGTGTTGATGACAGGAAACTCTTAAATGAAGTGACACAAACAGGGTCAACACTACTTCTTAAAATTAAAATCAGTACTCAAATAAAGGGTTCACTCTGGGTACTGATTGTCCTCCATAACAAAGGTTTTGACAGGCTCAGAGAGACACATTAATGGTGGCGGAGAAACATCATGCAACGTAAATACAAATAGAGAAAACACCAGTAAATTCTGAAAACATCAATTTGATGACGTGTTCTGTCAACACAACCCCAAATGAATGGAAAAATGATGCGAGCTTGGATGGACAAACGTGAGCACGCTTTGTTTATTTGGACGTGTTTTTTTTTTAACTTGTGCGTGTCTCGAGGCTCTAAATGCCAGAAATGCCAAGATCATGTGGAACCATCCCACATGCTCTCCAAAATACTGATATGCAGTCACTGTGACATCAGACAACCGTGTTTAAGCTCTACAGACTCTACAGAAGCCAAAATAAATCTTCTGATGTGCTCACTGGATGACCGACAGGACCTCAAACACGATTGACGTTTTGAAATAAAACGCCACATCGATGATGGATTTCAATTATTCAGACTCTGATACTCGTCGTCCATACCAACACAAGAGAGTCAAACTTGAATATCTGCAGCTCCTCTCATGTCCCTCTGTGGACCCGCACGGTGCCCCGCACACTGTGATCAATCTGTTGCCATGGCAACGGGCGCTTCCCTGTCATCGGGGACACCTGCGTGACAGAGAATCCTCACTCACCTGGGAGGAAGCTGAGGAGCCACAGCAGCAGGAGAAGAAGGTGGTGGTGATAATCCATGAGTGTGCGCGTGTGTACGTGGTGCGTGTGTGCGCACGTGTGTGTGTGGTGAACAGGCGAACTGAGAGTATGCGTGCGTGTGTGTGTGTGATGATTCTTAAATGTGCTGCGCTGATGAAGGGGAGAGTGAGTGAGAGGAGGAGGAGGAGGAGGAGGAGGAGGAGGAGGAGGAGGAGGAGGAGCACAGTGAACACACCTCCTGATGTGTCTGCACTACACGCACGCACGCACACGCACTGATCTCTGGTTTTTAAAGAGCTTTAACTTCAACTTCTCTTTTCAAAGGAGGAGCTTTAATGTCTTACAAACAGGAAATGCCTTCATTTGTGTCCAATAATTGCCAGAGAAACTTTATTTATAGAGCAAAAATTTCTTCACACAGAGAAAAAAACCCATCAAATTCAATAACCTAGTTTAAAAAAGGGAGGGGTTAAAAGAAATAATTGTTTTGAACAGGTCAGAAAACAGCAGAAGACAAACTTGAAGAAGAGATTTCGATATTTCCTGTGGAGGAGCCCTGACAGTAAACGCCTCGTCAACTTGAATGACAAAGGCTGAAATTATAAGTCACTCACATTATTGTTTAATCTGCTGATTTATTTCCTGTTTTATTGTTCAGTCAATAAGATATCAAAATGAAACACTGATAAAATGCTTGATATAGTTTTCAAAAGTTAATTCTTCAAGTTTTCCAATGACACAGTTCAAAACAAATATATCAGATATTTAAGAATCTGGAAACCAGCAAATGTGGAAATTTTTTTCTTTTGCTTGAAAAATACACAAGAAAAATACACAAGAATTTCCTGGATAATGTTACAACTGGACGGATTTGCCTTCTAACCACTAGATTAGATTATTTAATTTGGTTCTAAGAAATCAGGTTCTGTCCGTCACATTGGCAGATCAGGTCTTTCTGAGGACCAGGAGAAGCACATTTGTGTCCCGCCGTGTGACGAAGATGTTGATCGTTTATTTACGGAGCATTTGTGATCATGGGACGCCAACGGGTGAGTAGAGAAGATCAAATATCATCATGAGTCCGTTTGGGACGCAGCAAACGTCTCAGATATTGTGGGTTAAAAAGGTAAAAGAATGACCATCATCAACAGAATGTGGAGAAACATGTATGTATTGTGTTACTGCCTGTGAGTCTATATAAAGATGAGAGCTCCCCATGTCAGTCGCCCTCTGGTGGTGGGCTGCAGTACAGGTCATAACCCCCCCTTCCTAGTTTCTTCAGGTAAGACTTTGGCCAAACTAAAGATGTTTTCTGTCATTTAAAGAAGCTCTTATCATGCTGACGTATGTTCAAGAGCTCATTTTTATGATCAGTTGTTTGTTTTCGACGCTATAAAAATGGAGTGAACTGTCGTGATTGACAGCTGAGCTCCTGCTCAAGCTTTTGGCTTCATTTTTGCACAACGTGGTGGAGTGATAACACGTTGCACATTGTTATTCAAGTCACTGGTTGCTACGGAAGGTAGCAAGCTAACCAGCTAGCCGATCCACCCTGCCTTGTAATACCGCTTTGCACCTCTAGAGGTGATAGTGAGAAGATGTATATGAATGGCTGGTTTGCAAAGTTTCACAAACTCTCTTAGCGTTTTGTTGAATAACTAAAGAAAACAAACTGACAACACGTTCACGTGAATAAAGTTTCCCCCAATTGTCAAGCTAAGATGAGCTTAATCGCCTGTTAACTGATTGATGAAACTCACCAATCCGACAAGGTTTGTGTCCACAATCACCTCTAGTTTGGTCACAGTAAAACCTCAATACGCAGACGAAGATTAGAAACTATTCTGACTCTGTTTTCAACTCGATCTGGCTGCTCTGGTGCCTCTTTGTCTGGTTTGTCCTGTCTCAAAAATCACCTCTTTCTGCCTCCAACGGTCTTCGAGGCGATCCGCGTTCCCAGTTTGGTTTCCAGGGCTGACTTCAGTCTGTAGTCGAGCCATTAGCTCCGCTGCTAACAGAGCTAACAGAGACTAAACACACCTCATGACGTGTGCAACAGTGAAGAAAAAACAGTGTCTGAATCTGTCTCTCACTCGCTGAGAGATGAAAATGGCGCCGGTGTTGTTAAAATCCCGTTGATCCTGAGTGAAGAAAGGAATGGGCAGAGTAAATCATTTAAGAAGAAACCCCACTAGATGGGTGACATTCTGGAATCCAGGGGCGTTGCCTTTTCATGACTTCATCAACCAATGGGAGCGATCCGTCTCACTGTCAGCAAAAAAACAAACATGTACCTGAGAGAGGAGAGCCAGTGGTGCGGGACCAGAGCAACAAACACATGCTCTGACGTTCCCGACATTCCTGACAGCCCCCTGGGTGTGCTGCCCCCTGCAGTTTTGGAGGGGTCGTTGTGGTACACCTGTAATGACTCCATACAGTCATCAAAGGCGACACTAAACAGAGAGACACTTCACACAAGTCCCCCAAAACACACCAAGCATGTTTTAGTTACTTAGCATTGAATCCGCAGATTTATTAGTCTTTAGATCATAATATCAAGAATCCATTGCATCATTCTAACCTCCAACAAACCAACGTCTGACCCAGAACCGCGGTCCCCACACTGTAACCATGTCGACAGACTTTTGTTCCCACAATGCCCGACACACACACACTTGTTCCCTCCCTGTCAATAAAAAGTGGGACGCTGGAAATAACAAGTGGAAACTCAGAGTCAAACAGCAACGTTAAAGTGAAACAGACAGTTAAACAGCCTGTAAATCAGCCTGAGGGTCAGTCAGTGAATGCAACACCACACAACATGTGCAGAGACAGACAGACAGACAGACAGCTGGGCAGGAAGTGGCCGACCTGCAATCTGACAACTCTGTCATCTCTTAAACCGAACGTGGGTCATGCAAAGATGCTTTTCATCTGCTTTGCAAATCGCACGTCCTGTGTTTCTGTGAGGACAAATCTCGAAAACAAAAGGGAGAGAGTTTGTTCTCTGCACCTTGTCCCCAATCAGATGGCCTCATTTATGCGAAGCCATTTTCCATGAAGCAGAAGTCCTGTTCCTGATGCACAACAGAAACCAGTTTTGTTTTTTATTTTTGCCTGAATAAAACACCTCCATGTGAACTTCCTGCAGCAGTCAGTAAACGCACCAGCAGCTCACATGGCCCCAGGTTCCGGTTCAGTTCCTTCACTTCAGTCTTTTTCTGCTTCAGACTCACACACACTCAGCTCTTTTGTTTTATTCTTTCCCAAGGCTTCAGAATCACACTGTCATTAATTTTCACGATTAATGCTCCTATGCCCTTAAACTCATTCAGAAATACAGAAGTACAAGTACCGTTTTTATTGTTTGACCAGTAACAGATGAAAAAAAGTGGCGTTCGCATCTGTCAGGTAAATGGAAATCGGCTCCCTGTAGTGATGCCAACTGGTACTAACCTCGACTCTTTTGGCATCAGGTGGTTCTTTATCGCTGCAAACAACACCGGCTCAATGCACGGCAGCTGGTTGTCATAGCAACACTGTGGGGGACTTTATATAGTCAAAGCACGACACACAAAAACAACAATGGAGGATATTGTGTTTTTTATTCTTGGTGCATGATTCTTTGACCAATTTTCTTCGAGGAGAGTGAGGGATTCTGGGAAAAATACTTCCACCAAGAATCAGCTCGAAGGTGGCATGCTAACATTAGCATATAAGCTAACATTATAATGATCTGCAGTTACACTATTACGTACTTAAATACCGTCGTGTCGATTTCAGGTTAAGTGCAGTGATCCAATCCTGGTTCAGGTAGGACAGGAAGAAGAAGCCACTTTAGAGCTCTCTGAGCAGGTACATTATCACCATCTCTTCCGCAGTCGCCATGTTTGTTGTTGTCGTCTAACCTTTGACTCTTGAGTTTGGTGTTGGCGAGAATCTCGGAGTGTTTAGTAGAAAGCAACTGGACTTCTTATCTTGTTTGAAGACGTTTCTCCTCTCATCCGAAAGGCGAACTGAAGTAGCCTTTCGGATGAGATTACACTCTGAGATTAAGATGACCTGGATGACTGAGAACCTTCACGGACATGTTGGCGTGAATGTTTGACTCTCCGCTGTCCCCTGGTGGATGTACTGCTGAAAGGACGCATGAAAGTATGAGGAGAGTAATGCCAATATCGTTTGAAAAGGACCTACTGAAAAACTCTTCCTGTTTCTAATCCAGGACGATTGGCGCACTTCCTTTGTGCCGTAAACTTAATTTTTATGGTTGCAGAACGAATACATTTCACCATGCCATGAAAAAAATAAAGTTTAATTATTTAAAGTGAATGTGAGTGAAGACTCTGTCCTCACAGTTCAGTTCATTCGATTCAAATGCTGCAAACTGACGTGATTGGCCAGATTTCAGGTTAGTCTGGAATTAATCAGGCGAAGGAAAAAACAGATTTAAAAAAAAATCAAACCTTTAAAAATTCAACCACTTGAATAAATGTAAACATTTCTGACCATAAATGTGCATGCAAAACAGAAACTGTAGATTCTGAAATCCCACATCTCACGTGGCATTACGCAGACGGGTCCGGGCCAAATGAACGCAGGCAGCCAGACGTAGCTCACGAGGAGAACAGACTGCTGTGAGATCATTCAACCACAGGACAATATCTAAAAACACTGCCGCAGCGAACACAGGCGTTTCTTTTCAAACTCCGCTCGATACTGCAAAATTAATTAATTTCGTGTCTCTTTTTTCTCTCTGAGGTTTTAAAAATGCACAACAAGCCAAGTTATGTTCTTAGCATTCTTAGTGTTGTTGCTATGAAAACCACAGTGAGAAATATTAAGATATTAGCAACAGCGGCTAATCTGCAGAATGTTAACCAGCAGCTGATGCAGTTTTTGTTTTATAATATACAATAAGTGATGTATTTATTTGGATTTTGCAGGCAGATTTCAGTACAATCTCATCTGTTTCTTGCGGATTATTAGATATTTTTGAAGCCAGACATCCTGATACAAAGCTGGTGCTTCAGCATCACCAATATGTTAAACAACCTGTGGGAAAACGTAATGGGACGTAGCTTCTTCTTTCAACGCTGTAGCCAGGCTGACTGAGAGCCATCATTCCATTGAACCATGCATTCCTAGAGCCCTCACCTGTAATGATTTTATGAACTTCTTCAATAATAAAATTAGACTTATCAGAGAAAATATCCTACACTCCACAGATTCCAGTTCAGCAACAGGAATTATAGAGGCTGTTATTAGTCCTGATGTGTGTTTGGAAAGCTTCCATCCAATTGACCTTAAGGAACTAACGACAACATTATCTTCATCTAAATCATCAACCTGTATACTAGACCCCATACCTACTAGGTTGCTCAAAGAGGTTTTACCCCTAATTAGAAATCCACTACTAAACATTATCAATCTATCCCTTGTAACAGGTTATGTGCCCCAGTCATTTAAAGTAGCTGTAATTAAACCGCTCCTAAAAAAAACCTACCCTGGACCCAGAAGTTTTAGCCAACTATAGACCAATATCCAACCTCCCCTTTCTTTCAAAGATTCTAGAGAAAGCAGTAGCGAAACAACTATGTGGCTTTCTTCAGTATAATAGTCTATTTGAAGAGTTTCAGTCAGGTTTTAGAAAGCATCACAGCACAGAAACGGCATTGGTAAAAGTTACAAATGACCTCCTCACTGCATCTGATGAGGGACTTATCTCTATACTAGTCTTATTAGATCTTAGTGCAGCTTTTGACACTATCGATCATCACATCTTACTACAGAGGATGGAACACCAAATTGGCATTAAAGGATCTGCTCTAAGATGGTTTAAGTCCTACCTATCTGATAGATATAATTTTGTTCATGTTAATGATGAATCATCAAGATATGACAAGGTTAGTCATGGAGTCCCACAAGGTTCTGTGCTTGGACCATTACTATTTACTCTATATATGCTTCCTGTAGGTAAAATTATTAGAAAGCACTCCATACATTTTCACTGTTATGCAGATGACACACAACTATACTTATCAATGAAGCCAGATGAAACCCATCAGTTAGCTAATCTACAGTCATGTCTTAAGGACATTAAAAACTGGATGTTTCACAACTTTTTAATGTTAAACTCCGACAAAACTGAAGTCATTGTGCTGAGCCCTAAACACATTAGAGACTCCTTATCCAACAACATAGTTAATCTGGATGGCATTGCCTTGGCCTCCAGCACCACTGTCAGAAACCTGGGTGTTATCTTTGACCAGGAGCTGTCTTTTAAATCACATGTTAAACAGATTTCAAGGACCGCCTTCTTTCACCTCCGTAACATTGCTAAAATCCGGCACATCCTGTCTCAACAAGATGCAGAAAAACTAGTTCATGCGTTTGTTACTTCTCCTTGTTCTCACCTACCAAGCTATTCATGGTCAGTCACCATCTTATCTTGAACAGCTCATAGTACCCTATCGCCCATCCAGAACCTTACGCTCCCAGGATGCAGGGTTATTGGTGATCCCAAGAATCTCCAAAAGTAGAATGGGAGGCAGAGCTTTCAGCTATCAAGCTCCTCTCCTGTGGAACTATCTTCCAGTCTTGGTATGGGAGGCAGACACACTCTCTGATTTTAAGAGTAGGCTTAAAACCTTCCTTTTTGATAAAGCTTATAGTTAAGGCTGGCCTATCTAGCCCTTAGTTATGCTGCTATAGGCTTAGGTTGCTGGGGGAACACTCCATGATTCACTGAGCTTCTTTCTTCTCCTCCCTCTGACTCCGACTCCTTCTCTGCTCCTCTAAATGTCCATATACTTACACTAACTTTATTTCTTCCCCGGATTCGTTGTGCTTTATCATCTTGCAGGTCTTTCTAGGTCGCGTTGGGAGGTGCTGCTGTGGTTCTGCCTGATGCCTATTGCTCACATTAGGACAGGAGATCCTGTGACTTGGATCCTAGGCTGGATTACCCAGCCTGGCCCATGGATTACAGTGACTTCTGGACCAACATACTATACCCACACTATATGTTTTATACATTCTAAGTAAACTGTTATTATCATGTTTTTGTGTTCTGTACAAGTGACATTTATTGCACGTCTGTCCGTCCTAGGAAGAAGGATCCTCCTCTGTGGTTCTTCCTGAGGTTTCTTATTTTCCCTGTTTAGGGTTTTTTAAGTTTTTCCTCACCCGGTTCGAGGGTCTGAGGGCAGAGGATGTCACATCTGTACAGTTTGTCAAAGCCCAGTGAGATAATGTGTAAATTGTGATTTTGGGCTATACAAATAAAATTTGATTTGATTTAATTTAGCCTATGATACAGAGATGATGACCTTAATTAAAGGGACACCGTGTGGTTGCATAAATACCAACAATTTTCGTCAGGCTCAGGGCGAGAAGCTCAAATGCTGATATAGCATCAAACTTTTGTCTCCTGGTGAAAAGTCACAGAAAGATAAAAATATCATCCTTATTAAGATTAAAATAGTGACAATGAAGGTTAATCACTCATTACTTTGATTGATGTCAGTCACTTCGTAGCTTTAACTTTAGATAAAGATGGACAACATGAGAGCTCCCCGCAAGTGAAGCCAAAAACTTCTGGCTGCAGTGTAGCTCATAAACCCCTCCCCCTCCATACTAGCTGATGGAACGTGAGCCAAACTCAAAATCAAATTCTCACATCGAATGAATTTTCCCCAAAGATGGTTTTTTGTCATTTTAAGTAGTTTCTCACTGCATTGTTCATTTTTTCTGATTGGTCTGATTTTAATTAGTTAATTGAAGCGTTTTGATGGGGGTGAAACATCTGGAGTCCTCCTTGTTTGAGTCGGGTGGGAATGTTGGGTCCAATCACTGCTAAACTGACTCTGGCTGATATCAAATTTATTTGGGCTTCATTTTTGTACAGTGTTAGCCATTTTTCTGCGAGTTGTTGAATAGCATCTCCCTGTGTGTCTACTTTGGATCCTTTTATTGTAGCTTAATGTCACGGCGCCGTCGGAGCCGCAGCCTGTTACGTGTAGTTCTGTGTTAGTACAGCTTGTGTGTTTTTTTTTACTGTGATTTTTGGGTGTTTTTCTTGATTTTAGAATTTATCATTTATTTAGACTGAAATGTGCTGACAGTTTTTCTTTACTCCATAACAATGGAGCAGATAAGACTTCTTTTAGCTCTCTTCACGCTGGGAGGAGCAGTGGAGCGCACATCTGGCCACTGTCTACTCCCAACAGTTACTGGAGCGTGCACGGTGATGGAAACTCGCTGGGACAAGACAACATTGTGGGGAATTACTGCGAAATAGATGTCGGTGGACGTGAGCCAGAATCAAAACAAACAGAAGACGAGAGAGAGAGAGAGAGAGAGACCAGGGCTGGAAACCTTCAATCTGCCTTTCCCTCTGCAATTGTGTTAATGTATGTCATGTTGTTTTTGCATAGATATATTTTTCTTAGTTTTTCCTCTCTCACACTGTGTTCGTTCTTTCAGTAACTGTTTTTAGTATCTACATACAGATGGTATCCTATCCAACGGTCAAAACAAAATGATTTCTTATAAAGAATCAACAAAGCATCTGTCCTGTCCTGTCCTAGTTTCTGTCCAAATCTAGTGGCCATCACCAGCACATCTCTGGCCAGCTCGTTCTTTTGAACAGCTAATTCTACAGGTTGGTAATAAGAAGACAGGTTTTGGTACCAAAAAAACGTGTTCTGTCATGTGATGTCATATTATGGTGTTTACAACCATTCTATGAGATACCGACTGGAGCAGACGGGAATTTGTGGTGTGTGTTGAGCAGCCCGGAGGCAGGCAGTAAACACTTCATATACGACAGCCAGAGAACGCACGGTGTCACCCCGTGCCGAGTGTCCTGGAATAGCAGCTGAACAGGAGGATGCTGAAGGATCTGAACTATTGATTACTTCCTACAGAGACCAGTCACTAATATTAACGCCCATGTTTGGCATTTGTCACAGTTTGTGATTAAAAAAGGCCATATTGTGTGTTTTAAAGAGCACTGGCGGATAGAGGGATGAGGAGAACAGCCTCATGTAAAAAGTGAACAAGGTGTGTGGAACTCTCTTAAGAATGCAAAATGAGGCCCTGTTGTTTTGTCTCTGCAGCACTTTCAGAAAACGGTAAATGGTAAAAGACCAAATGAGCTCCTTTCATTTAGAAGCACTTTCCTTTTCCAAGTGGAGCAGCCGTTCATCTCTTCTTCCTCCCTCCCTCCCTGCCTCCCCTGCTGAGAAGATGCTTCAGAGCAGAGACAGGTGTGGATCTTCCCAAAAAGGATCTGATTGAATTCATGGTGAGTGTCAAAGACCTTCAAACACTCAGGATGTGATGGAGGCTTTATTGCAGCCGGTTTTTATTGGGTTTAAACAAGAATGAATCACACCTCATCTCCATCTCATGGAGAGGTTTCATTTCATGAGCAAACAGTTGGAAGATGTTAAGTGTTGTATTAAAGACATCGACAACAAGACTATCTACTGTGGTCATTTTTAGCCGAGGACAGTTTGTCTGAGCTCGTGTCTCTGTCGGTGCTGCTGCAGCTCGTCTGCCGCTCGCTGCCCTCCACAGCTGCGAACTTCACCTTCCTGTGTGACCTCTGCAGGCACAAACACACAACACCGGTCACACGCAACTCAAACAACTCAATGTGCATCGTCGCTGACACGCAACACGTCTGTCAATGTATCGATTCAGCATGTCCACAGTCCGACAGGTGTCTCCTCACAGTTGAAATGTACGATTGTTGTTTGGGGGATTGCGTTTAAAGGAGCATTCCGGTGTTTTTCAACCTAAGCCCTGTTTCCTGAACTTTGAGGGTTTAAGGTCGTGTTCACACCAGCCTTGTTTGGTCGGGTTGAACCGAACCCGGACGGTTTACCGCCCTGATGAAGTTCATTTGGGTTGGTTTGAACACAGTCCAGAGCTCTGGTGCGAACCAACCACCCTGACTCTGGTCTGCTTGAAAGGGGTGGTCTCGGACCGGTTGCAAGCGAACTCTGGAGCAGATCATCACTGGTACGAACCCCATCCACACCAAATGGCTGCGATCGTTCGATCCGCACGAACACAAAGTGGCATCTGGAAATATGGGCACATATGGACATTGGAAAAGTTCACAAGAACACGGAAGAGCTCACATCGTCAGCGAAAGAATGAAGCAGGATGGATTTTAGTGTTGAGCGGCGTCGCGGGAATGTTTAGACACTGAGTGGTGAACACATAGAAATATGTGATGCACTTCTGATAACGTTCGGTACGACGACCTTGAACACAGACCCGTGATGAGCAGCTCCGTGAGCTGGAGCTTCATCAGTGACAGGAGGCAGAAACGTTCGTTTTATACAGTATCCTCCATCAAAGTTCATGAAATGTGGCTTAGGTTATGAAATACCACAATTCCCCTTTAAGATTCAGAAAAAGTTTTACTCATAATTTTCTAGAAACACCGACAGATGTGTTTTAACAGCATTAAAGTTGTGAGGGAAAATAATGTCACAATGACTGTGAATTAAGGACGGATGACAGGTGACAACCCATCTGGATCGCCCTCTGGTGGCTGGCTGCATTATTGGCGATAAACCCCTCCCTGTTTAGCAGACGGGTCCAGAAGGGTTTCTGTTTTTTTCAGGTAGTTCTTATCACATCACATCACATCAAGTGTTAATTTTTCTGATCAGTTTGATTTTAATTTCTTATGTGATGCTGCAAAAATGGGACGAGGCATCAGGACTTTGACTGTGTGCGAGTCGGGTGGTTGTGGGCGGGAACTAAGTGCCGTAAGCTCCACCCAATCACTAATGCACAGGCTCCGAATGATAATAGGATGGATTTGGACTCACTTGTGTCTCTGCGAACCTTCGAGGGTATCGGGTGATATTGTTCCGCCAAAGCTCCGCCCTCTCCCAGTCGTCCGACCACAGCTGGCGGCGGTACTCTGACTGTCGAGACGTGATTCGCTGGTAGATGGCCTGATTCTGACGGCTGACCAGCTGAAGCTCCTCCCTCCTCTTGTCAGCATTCAGACTGAGAAGGAAGCAAAAGGTCAAAAATGAGTAATAATGTAGTGATGACACATAGTTGTGGCAACATCAGCCTCTTGAGAAGTGACCACATGCAAACATTACGCCTAGCAGCCTGTGATAAAAAGTGAAGGCCACAGAGGACACGAGTCCGAAGCTGCTGCAGCTCTGCTAATGGGGGCGAATCCCATAATGAGACATCTCAGTCACGCTACTCCGAGAACCCGGGTTACACAAGTAACCCAAAGTTTTTCCAACAGTGACAGCAGCTTCAGTTAAATTGTGAAAGAAATCTGCCTGAGGAGTCTTGGTGTGATCTTGACCTTTGACCTTTTTAAGGTGACCCTTTTTGGAGGACTGAATCTTGACAAAATACCTTTGTGATGTAAGTTAGAAGCAAATTAGGATTGTTTGAAATTTCACTCAGTGTTAACAAATGGGATTATCGGGACTCTTCCTAACCTTGACCTTTGACCTGTATAGCCCAAATGGGCCAAACTGGAAACATGGCCTGCGTGGTGGAGGTAAAAGTCAAAGGTTAAAGGTCCTAGGTTTCCCTGTAAGCAGACTAACAGGAGTCTAAAAGTACCTTTTAAATACCCCAAAATAATGATTAACAATAATTTATTATTTGATTAATAATAATTGAATTTTTTGTCCTGCAGGTGTCACTGTTTTGTATTTGTGTTCACCATCACAGATTAAAAGACCTCAGAGAAAGTGAAGATGTTGCACTCCGTTTGTGGGCCGATCGATAGCACCGTGACCACCATCACACATCCAGATCAATATTTCAACACCTCCTCAGGTGATACTGGTTCCGGTGGTCCACCAGGCCTTTGGAGCAAACGATGTCGGCCAGTTTGGAGGCCAGGAGACGGTTGTCTTTGTCAATGACCGCCAGCCGCTCGTCCTGAAGCTGAATGTCAGAAGACACCAAACAAAGACTTTGGGACATTTAGACTCGATAAAGTTTTGACTGAACCTTCAGAATAAAAACTGGATCGTGTGACTCCTCAGTTAAAGGGCGACATTTTCGGCGTGGTGACGGCTGACTGCCACTGACCTGCAGCTTCTTGAGTTTGAGCTGGATGTGAGCCGGCGTCCTCGTGCCCTTGGTGTCGACAGCTGGCAGGGCAGAGCTCACCTGGACAGGTAGACACAGCTAACACCTAATATTCAGTAAGAACATTCATTTAAATGCCATATAAGTCATGGCAGAGATGCCATTCCCCCCTTCATCTGCTCTCCACCTCTACGGCCCAGCCCACCGACCGCCAAACAGCGCCCACTACTGACCAGACCTGATACCTGACTATCCAATTAACGTTACCTTAGACAGATAATACCCGTAAAAAGCAGCTACGCAGCAGTTCCATAAGGTAGAACAAAAATATGTTTCAATTTATTACATTTAAAACGTCAGTTTGTACACCTCTAAATTCACAAATCATATTTTCAGCCTTATACTATTTATCATATAAATTAACATATGATATAAGACAAATAAAATGTCCTATACAAGCAGCTAAAGTCTTCAGCCACCAGTTGGTTTGTTACTTTAGCAATGTTGAAATGCCCATATGTCATTGTATGTTTGTTCTTAAGTCTCTTACTTTTACTGTCTTAATTCTGCTTTCAGGTATCTATAAGCAGGCAAGCACAGGTCAACAAGGACATTTAGGTTAGGGAAGATTAGTGGAAAAGATGGTGATTCAGTGCTGACTTTTGCCTGTTAAAGCAGTTTTGTTCTGAACATTGTTGTGTTTTTTTATTTTGTGTGCATATTTCCTCTATTTTCTAGCTGTATCTTACGAGAGAGTTCCAAGGCAATGTTGTAGAATTTTGTTTTAGATTTTGAGAATAAAGTATAAATTTACAAAAAAAAAAGAACAAGAACATTTTTTAGTACATTTGTAAAGTACAAGAAAAAAAATAGTAAATTTACGAGAGTAAAGTCATCACTTTAACGAGGAGATTTTATGTGAAATAAACAAAACAGGCAGGTCCTTGGACAGCCTCCACAAAGAGACGATTTCCTCCAACTCCGTGTAGTTCTTTCTTCAGAATAAACACAATTTCTTGCAAATTCTTTTCAAAGTCCTGGTACTGATGATGATGATGTGGTGCTGATGTGCCAAAAGAGGAAGAATTTCCCTGTTTGTCAAACCGCCAGCCTCATGATGGTGCTGATACATGTCCTCTAAAGGACCACATATAATACTGATTAATTATTAATTTTCTCTTGTAATTTAGGACTTTATTCTCAAAGTGTCTGAATTTCTTTCTTCTCACTGTGGCTTTAATTCTCCATCGTGGTATCTTAATAAAGAGACTGAGAGGAAGGCTTTTGCTCTCTATGTTTAGCTTCAGTTGCCGAGTATAAAAGCACAGAGGGCACAATTAATTTGACTGCACGCAGAGCGACAAGCCAACAGTGTGTAAAAACCCAAGAAAGCCCCACAGAGTGACACGTTTCAGCATTACCGGGAAATAGTAGCTTTGGCAGATCGACTTTTGCTATGTGACACATTTCAGCAGCGAAAGGAAGAGATCTCCTGCAGGAGGTGGTGGAGACCAGAACCGGCGGTGAAAGAGAGCCGTCCTCCCCTTCCTACCTTCCTGCGGTGCTCCTCGTAGCTGCTCTGGTCCCATCGCTGCCGCAGGTAGCGGTTGGTGACGGGCTCAAAGGGCTGGTACGACCTGTGCATGCTGCTGCGCCTCTGATAACGGCTCATTGTGTGTGTGTGTGTGTGCGTGTGTTTACAGGCCCGGGGGGTTGTCGCCACGGAGATGTACCCCTGTTTATCTCACTGCAGCCAGATAAGGTTCCTTTTAATTATTACTGATACTCACACACACACACACACACACAGCATTATTTAATTTATAGAAACTTCTATCAGCTTCAACACTAAACATCCACTTCGGCATAATTATTCATTTTCACTGACTGTCTGAGAGCAACAGACCTGCAAAGAGGCTTAAATATCCCCAAAATTCTGACGTTCTTCAAAAAGTCAGCATCCAGTTTCTAGTGTAAATACTGTAAATATGCAATATCTATTCATTTAAAGTCCTGTTCAAGGCTCTGTTTTGTTTCAGGTTTATTTATTTTGTTTTAATGCAAGAAAGGCATCAACTTAATATTTATTTATTGTCTTTTTACCAGTGGTGGAGGTTGGAAAACACACTAAACTCTAAAAACTGAAGATTCAACAGCCTGAACTCAAAGACAATATTAAGAGAAAACGTGATGTGTTTGAATATAATGTTAGATAAAGTTTTAGTGTTTTAACTAACATGTCATGTAACCTTTTAGGAGAAAATAACTTAGCTTTTGTATCATTTAAGTTACAATTATAGATGAACGCTTTCATGTTTCTAAGTATTTCACATGAAACGTTTGATTTTATTTATTTTTCTAAAAATATATCCAAATCTCTTTTTTTTCTCTCATGAAAGATCAAGATTCAAGATTTGTTTAACTGGGAGCCTTGTCTGAACCAAATTGTTTATTTGTGTATGTACAATTGTGCAATGAAAACAAAAACCAAAACCAAAATTGCTTTTAGTCATATTTGGAATCTGGGTCATTGGTGCTCTTCAGCATCTTGTGGTCACAATGAACAGAGTTATTGTCATTGTTTTAAAAGAAACAAAACAGTGTCGTCGTGTCACGTGATCTGCGGCCATATGTGTTGGACAAGCGGGTGAAGAGACGAGCAGAGCTGCCAACTGATCAGCACCTGGTGGTGGGTCAGATCAGGTCCATGTCCAGGTGAGCTGGATCAGGTCCAGAGTGCCAGACAGACCGGGCAGGCCACAGCGTTTAGTGACAGTCTGCTGGGAACATCTGGCTGAGGACCCTGTCAAAATGGTCTTCAACTCCCACCTCCTGCAGAACTTCAACCGCATCCCGGAAGGGCGGTGGACACGGAGTACGAGTGGGCCATGTTCTGTGCCACCATAACCGAGGCAGCTGTTTGAGGCTGCGGAAGCAAGCTTGTGGTGCTAGTTGTGGCGGTAACCCCAGAACCCGCCGGTGGACACCAAAGGTGAAAGGGGCCGTCAAGCTGAAGAAGGAGACCTTACAGGTCAGGGCTGGATTGTGGGACGCCTGAGGCAGCAGACAGCTACCGGCGGGCGAAGCAATCTGTGGCTCGGGCATTGGCAGAGGCAAGAACTCGGGTGTGGGAGGAGCCTGGTGAGGCCATGGAACAAGACTTCCAGTCTGCGCCAAAGAAATAGGGGGAGGGGAATGCAGCACACCGTCCACACGGTCTTCAGTGCGGGAGGGGAGTGTGTAGTGTGTAGTTTGGCAGTGGAAGGAATACTTCGAAGATCTCCTGAACTCCAACTCCGCGGTGGGCTCTCTCATCACTGGGGTCGACGTCACTGAGGCTGTTAAACTACTCCGCAGCGGCGGCACCCCAGGGGTGGACGAGATTCGCCCTGAGCTCCTCAAGGCTCTGGATGCTGTAAGGCTGTCATGGCTGACACGCCTCTGCAACATTGCGTGGACATCGGGGACTGTGCCTTTGGAGTGGCAGACAGGGGCGGTGGTTCCCCTTTTTAAGAAAGGGGAGCAGAGGGTGTGTTCCAACTACTCGGGGGGTTAGGCTCCGCAGCCGCCCTGGGAAGGTCTACCCCTGGGTGCTGGAGAGGAGAGTCCGGCTTTTAGGCCAACCTCAGATTCAAGAGGAGCAATGTGGTTTTCGTCCTGGCCGTGGAACGCTGGACCAGCTGTACTCAGGTCTACCTGAGGGTACTGGAGGGGGCATGGCAGTTTTTCCAGCCAATGTGGATCTGGAGAAGGCGTACGATTCCGTCTCTTGAGTTGTCCTGTGGGGGGGTTCCGGGAATTCGGGGTAGATGGCTCGTTGTTACGGGCCATTCGATCTCTGTACCGTCAGAGCCAGATCTTGGTTCACATTGAGTAAGTCAGACTCGTTCCCAGTTAGGGTTGGTCTCAGACAGGGCCGACCTTTGTTATTGTCTTTATCATCATTATTATTATTGTCCTCCGCATTCCACAGATGACAAAAACAAAACAAGACACTCCATATAGATTTAGTTTCTCTCCCTCTCAGAGTCAACAACGCCTCGTTTCACCAGTTTGACAGGAAAACACGTGTGTTGTCACTCACAGGAAAAAGACAATACTAGTGCGTCTCAAAAAATCAGAATATCACGATTATTCAACAGTTATTTAAGAAAGTGAACATTTAATATATTCTAGACTCATAAAACATATTAAACTAAAATGTTTCGAGTATTTTACTTTTTTAATATTGATAATTATGACTTACAGCTACCAGCACATCTGTCACTGTAACTGAACAAGCCATAATGATCAAAATTAGAGCAAAGACGCTGAAAATAAATCACCTTACATGCCATGAATATAGAATATATGAAAGTTTTCATCTTTTTGAATTAAATGACCAAATATGTCTATATTTCTTCGCAATATTTTTATAAGATGCATCCGCACAAGAAGTTGTGAGACAATTCACCCGATTAAAGCTGAAATGTTGATAAAAACTTTGTATGTGCCAAACAGGTTATCAATATTTTTAAATGTTGTGTAGTTACATATATATTGTGTGTTGAAAAACATTTCATATGTTCTGTTTATTAATAAGACCGTGTAAAAGTGTGGTGTTGGTGTTAGAGCAGCATTTTCTTGTGGGAGCTGCTGCAGTTTGAACACCTTCATGTCCAGTTAGCTGAAGTCAGAGAACGTGAATATGAAGCTCGTCCTCTAACCGAGCCGTCAGCTCCAGTTCAGCTGAAGGACAGGACCGTGGGTGAGTCAGACCTCTCGCTATGTGTTTTTTGGCAGGTGCAGCTGGTGTGGAAACAAAACCTCGGTGCAGTGTCCCGTCCAGGAGAGTGCAGCTCTCAGGACAGCAGTAAATTGCGTTTAGGACGGTCCCTCAAGGCGCCAACAGGCAGGAAGACAATTATGGTCCTTAATATTCCTGTGAAGTCACATTGAGGCTGGAGGAGGAGTTGTCTGCCTCACTGGATATCGATTACTGATTTAAACCTGGACAGAATTAAAGATGGCCTCCAATTCCTCCCAAAAGTGAAGCGCTTAGGTCATCGCTCAGTGCAGCCACATTACCGACTCAATTGCTACGTTTCACCCACTTTTACAGCCTCAAATAACTGATAAAAACCAAAAGCGGTCATAAAAATGTACAACTTCATAACATGATAAAAGTCATTGTTTTGATGCTGTCAATGCAGCCGCTTACACTGCCCTCTAGAGGCCAATTAATCAATGAACACGTGTATAACAAGTGAAACCAGCAGTTTACTAAACAGTTTGTTGACACTAACATAGTGGGAAATGTTGTGGCTATCCCATATTAAATGCATGTAAATGTCATCAACACGACCTCGCCACATGAACCTGAACAAATCTTTAAACCAAAAAAAAAAAAAGGTCTGTGATGCAAAAAAGTTAGTACAAAAACCTCCGATGTCACCAACTGAATGTGCACACAGTTAAATGCTATTGCAGAGATCAAGAACATTTTACTTGATTTCAACTTGTTGTATGGCCACTGATTTATATCACTTATTTAAATAAAAGGTGAAATTCTGAAGTTCCAGCACTGTAATCTTATTTTCTTGTAGGATTTATTCACGTAATTAAAGTAATATATTTATAGGACCAAAAAAACATATTTTTCAGCGTAGATGGATTTCTGCCTCATTGGCTGATCATCACTACTGTTCAGTCTCCGGCTCCACATAACATCTCCCGTACAGGAAGGAAGCTCGTATCTCGATCCGTCTTTATTTACTTCAATTCTGCTTCTCTATGCTTGATTACAGCTCCCTCTCATTAGTGAAATAAAGACTCCCCAGACAGCAAGTCATCAATTAAGGAAACAATTACAGAAAAAAAAAAATGGCTTAATGATAGAAAATATGCTTGAACAGATTATGACAACTGGTTGAACCTCTTTAAATGATTGATGTAATGAACTGCGCACATGTTCTGGGCTGTAAGGCTGCTCAGCTGTTAACCAATTTAATTCACTTTAATCAACACGACAAAAGCAATTGACAATGTAGGGATCAGACAGCAATGGTACATAATCATGTGCATGAATGCGCTGAAGCGTTTGTAATGTATTTAAAAGAAGGAGAATTTGGGTTTTTACGACATGAACAAGTGACCAGATGGTGCTGCGGTTGAACGAGTGGTTTTGCATGTTTCTGTTCTGGTCTGAGAAAGACGCGAAAGCTGCAGAGAAACATTGTGATTGTACCTCAGATTGGATTTGGATGACCAGAATATAAAACCCATTAATTTTCATTCGCCACACACGCTCTCTCTCTCTCCCTCGAAAGTGGACAGAAGAAGCAGATTTCACAGAAGAAATCACTGCCTTCAGGACTCCATGTTCTTTTATTTCAGTGTGTGTGTGTGTGTGTGTGTGTGTGTGTGTGTGTGTGTGTTCTCTCCTCTTACTGTGATGGAACGCTGTGGGGAATCCGTATATTTTCAAGTCTGCTCTTGAAGCTCTGCAGCAGAGAGAGGCAGGCCGGAGGAGAGGCTTTAGTGGAGGAGTCCAGGGGGGAGGAAGTCTCTCACCTCTCTCTGGAGTCTGATGATTTCCAGCCGAGAAGTTATTGAAATGAGAGTAATGACAGTCATTGATCGAGAGCGTGTTCACTGATGTGATGCGATCTGATTGGCGTTCTCCCCCGACTCTTCCGTCAGCGATGTCATGCTGACAAATTGCCACTCTAAATTACTATGCAGGCATAATCCTGAGTGAGTCAAACTCTAATTTCAGGTGGCAGGTGATTAACTCGTCAGTCATTTCTTCCCACACACACACAGCGAGCACACACGCCACACAAAAATACCCTTTGACCCCAAAAGCACTTTTTTTCCTCATGAACAATCATTGAAAAATGACGTCTGTTAAACCGCAAACAAGATATTTCTCTCTGTGAATCTTTAAACGTGAAAATTTAATCCAAATACCCAATATGCAAGTTTTTTGGAATAGAAACGTTCATGTGGGTGATGCATTGTCCTGGGACCTTCTGGCTGCGGAAGAAAAACAGCTACCAGCTGCATTTCGACCGCAGCAACTTTCCCAGGAACCTTCAGAGGAACTCGGTGCAGTTCCACAACTGGGACCGGGGTCTAAATCGAGTTCCAGGGGATGTTATTTTAACCCCCCGAATGTCCCTGCCCAGGGAGTTTTCCAAAGTTCAGGAACTTTGGGGAACATTTCTTATTGGCCGAGTTCTCGCAGCGTTCAGCCATCAGTTTGAAAAATCTGCGACCTGTTGTTACCATGTTTTCACAGGCCAAGCGCCAGCTTTCACTGGGACTCCACGGTCACACTAGCAATCCCATAAAGCTGATATTGAGCCAAGTGCTAACATTAGCGGGCTAATTTGCTGCTAATGTTTAACAGGAATAGTCAAAATTAGTAGAGGAAACAAATATCCTACCTTACAGAATACGCTAACAGTAAGAAACGTTGTACACGTCAAAGATTTCAGCGCTTGACAGAAGGAGACGTTCAACCTGCAGAGTTGATGCATTGTTTCGGCAAGAGTTGTCCGAAACTTTGTGTATTTACTCCCTTTTTAAGGCGGGAACGACATTCGATTGTATCATGATACTGGGGTCCCGATTCAATATGTACTGTAATTCTAATTTATTGCAATTTGATAGTATTGATTAGGGTGATTTTGTTTCCCTTCTTAAAGACAAACAAAGGTTAAACATACTCTTCTAGAGACAGCAGAGCAAAATAGTGTTCTGTGATTGACCACCGTTTTCCACTTTTGGCCTTGGCTGGTTTTTTTTTGGAAATGGATATGATGTTGCGTCATAGACATCTGCACTGCCATAAAGTTGGATAGAAATATTTCAATCCTGGAGAGAAAAGTTGAGTTGAAAATCATTGCATGAAAGCTCATTTTTTCCATGTAAATATCAGTACAGAGTTAGTCTTTCATTATTCCCCCATTACACATTAATTATTTCTTCATCAGTCTGTCATCAGTTCCCCAGCGCTCCGTACAGTCTGTCCTTAATGAACAAAAGGAGAGATGATGGAAACAAAAGTATGAATGCGGCTCTCTCTCCCTCTGTGGTGATAATGATTAAAAGTAAAATCACACATTTAAAATCGAATCTGTGAGTGTGTGTGCATGCGTGGAGGATGTACTGTAAGTAGGACAGAGACAGAGAGAGCAATGGATGCCATGTCAAAGGCAAGATTATCATATCCTTGTTGCCATGGTAACCACTCTGGAAACCCTATATTAGATACGTGTGTGTGTGTGTGAGAGAGGACCAATTTGAGTTTTTGACATAAGGATTGAGGAGGTTTTCACAAAAGTGTGGAGAAAGGTTAAAAAAAAAGTGTAGGTAAGGTTTAATTTATTTTAAAAATTGGGTTTAATGATTAAAAGTGCAATATAAAAGATTTTAGTCAAAATGATCCAAATTTAAGTAAAAATCATCCACAAAAATGTAAGTATGTCTGTAATACCACTTTCTACCTCTAGGGGCGACAGTCTGCGGTTTTACAAACTCAGTTTAATCTGACAAGTAAACAAAACATCTTCATCTACAGAAAGGAAACATTCTTACACCTATTTTCCTCACTAAACCGAAAAACACACCTGCACTGCTTCTGAAAACAAGTTTGTCTCTTTAATTAGATTACAAGGAGCCTTTTTAACACAAAGAGGGGGACGACATTGACGTTCACATAAAGTCATATCACGAACGCTCACGAAAACATCTGCAGATATTCTGGAGTCGCGGGGTCACTGGTTGTTGAGGTTTAAAGTGTGTCGTTTTGGTGTTTTGAGCACCAGAAGCGAAGTGCCATCCAGTTCCATTATCTTGGAGAGGAAACTGAGCAACTCACAACAGGACTATCTATTCTAGATGGATAAAATGCACCGCACGCCACCTTAAAACTGCAGTACAGCCCATCATTTGTTATGCCAATTAATGGCCTCTTTCCACAAGTGCTCTGTTGGCCATATCACACCCCTCTTAAAGTAATTAATAAATAAAATTCTGATATTTCTAATAGCAAATGAAATCCCTGACTTTGACTGGACGTATCGTGTCATTTTTGTTTTCTTGGG